>VZUI01046902.1:20282-48374 GCA_013401135.1 Cettia cetti
TAAAGCAAATATTAGCTTAGGATCATGTCTTAGATCATTTATTTGTGTAGCTTCAGGCGTTGTCAAAGGAGGTAAAGTAAGAAGTTATTCTACTAATATTATTGTAGAAACTGTTTACTTATCAAAAATATTAACAGAGATAAATGAAAATGTCTAAAAGCAGTACTGTCAGTAGTATGACTTAAACTAACTCTTAAGACCAGCATGATAACGAACAGAATTGTGAGCCTAAGCTCATGCCTCATGGCATGCCTCATGGGATGCCTCTACTGAGAACTTTTAATGAGTCACTTTGAGCAGTCTGTTTTCATTTGCATCAGAAGTTTCCAATTCTCTTGAAAGATTCCCTTGTTGCTGTTCCACCCTACATCCTATGCTACATTTGATTTAAATGAGCACATAAATCCACAACCTCATCTAACACAGTTCTGATTCCCCCGATGAAAGTAGTGTTTCTAATCCTTGAGATGAGTGTCAAGTTTACAACTTTTAAAGGAAACTCATCCCAATTTATTAAATACATTTTCCTAAGAAAACCTGAGTTTTAAAACATGTGAATAATTGTTTGACTTGTCAGAACTACACTGGAATTGTTTTATTCTAATGTGGGTTTTTTGCCTCCGTTTAATTCACTTCTTTAAACTCAATATGGGAAAAAAAACCCCTGAAATTGCTGAAAGAGTGATATCTTGTTATATCTATCATACTATAGGATTGTGTATTGTATATGATTGTGTATTGTGCATGACAGCTAGATAACAGAAATGAAAAGATGGAATCCAAAATTCAATTATTTAGGATTGATAGACCCCAAAATTACATTTATTATTTAGATTTCTTGCAAGAGCACTGAATCCCCCTCCTACTGAATTATTATAAAAAATCAGATAAACCAAGGAGCAGTGTAACTGTGCATTCCAACAAGCAACGTTGACTATAGGAGTTCTGGCCTTTCTGGCCTCTAGTCACTGCTTCAAGTTCTGAAGGTATTTTACATCAAATTTCAATGGAGTGGAGTGCAGAAATCCCCCTAAGGATACAGACTAGTACAAGATCTACAGCATCATGTTTTGTTCACTCCTTCTTCTGCAAGGAATGTTCAATTGTTTCCTGCAAATTTTTAAAGGTTCAACAGCACCCGCTGTAGAACACCTGTAAGTTTACTCAAGAAAGCCACTTGCTTTTGCTTATTGGATTTTGAGTGTATGAAACTCACTCGGGGAATTTTCTGACATCCTTGGTTGATTTCATACAACAAAGATAGTAATGGTTGCTCTACATTCTCATTAAGCAGTTTAGGATGCTTTTAACCCTTGAAAATAATTGAATTTCCATAGAGAGTAGAAATATAAAAATAGAAAACTCACATAGGGTGACATGGAAAAATTCCGATGTTTAGCATTTTTTAGAAAGTTATACAATACCATTATTCCTATTACATAACTGAAATCAATAATATGTAAAAAGACTTTGCTTTTGTAGTGAACAAGGTTTGGTATGACAATGAAAAGGGCAAATAAGTCAAAAGCAAAAAAACAAGCAAGATAGAAAACCAAAACTATGGACTTAAACGCAAGGCTTTTCTGTATTCATTTCAACCAATACTGAGAAACAATGCACCAGAATTACTTGCAGATATATGAATTAGAAAAATCAGGAAGGTTATAACAAATAGCACTGGAAATAAATGTCCCTGCTTAAACCATCTGAGTGAGGAAAATATGAATCTGTGCTGTTTGAATAAGGTGCAGACAAATGGAAGAAATCAAAACCACAGCTCAGAACCGTTTGAGTTTTAAGGAAAGAACGTTTTTCCTGCCTTTTGCCATGAGGCAAATGCTGGAGCTGACCTTGGTGCTGAGCAAAGTTCCCTTCATAGAGTTAGAAGTACTACATAGAGTGGAGGAAATTCTCCTGATCATATAAATGTGGAAAAAAAAAAATTAGAATCAACTCTTATCAAAAAATTTCAAGCATCCAAGAAAAAGTGTGCATCTTACCTTTCCCAAAATTTATATAATAGTGGTTCTGGTAAGAAAAGGAAGCGGGGGGTGGTGTGGGAAAAGGAACAGTTTATAATTCAAAATAAGATCCTCAAATTCTGCTGAGTAAGAGACCAACTTGGCTAAACTGCAAGGGTTTTGTTTGTTTGTTTGTTTTCCAGTCTTAAAGAGAAAATACACAGAATTTGTAACACTTGCATCTTGAAAACATGAATAGACAAAATAAAGAGGGCAAGGGACATATGAGATATCACTATCAAGGGACTAAAAGCAGCATTTTTTCCACACTTGTATTAGTCATAATGGATGATGATGATGATGATGATGATAATAATAATAATGTTAGCTTCCTACTTTCCAGACAAATTAAGAAAAACTGCTAAGTGTGAAGAATTTATTATTTTTTAAATTAGACTTCAGAACATTACTTTTAGCTTTTATTTCATTTAGGGTTTTCAAGTTCTGTGAAAATTCATTCTTTATCCATAGTTATTATGTGCACAGGAATCCATCAGGGGTGGGGAGCAGAGGGAATCAAAACCCAACAGCGTTGCGAGAAAACCTACTCACAATATTAACACACTAATACCACAATATCCCACATTGTTTCAAATATTAATAGCATGACCTGAGCTAAACTTGTGAAAGGCCAAATAATTTTATTTCAGACAGTTTCTTTAAAGAACCGAATGACCTTACCCAGTCAACAAACTCAAAACAGCAACTTAAATAGTTATCTTGTATTTCCTGTCTTCAAGATCTACTTTTATTTTATACTTTGCCTAATTTTTTTCTTAAATGAGTTATGTGAATTAGTTAGGCATTCTCTACAAAATCTGTAAAACATCTAGGTCATCACTGCATTAGAATCTGACAACTTACATGATGAACATTTGCTGAAATTTAGAGTCAAGTGGAGGTAAACACAACATATTCAAAGCTAAAGACTTTAATTCTACGTTTTCTTCACTTTTTTCTCAATTTTTCAGTCATTTACTGCCTTATGCTGACCCCTTCATTGTTAACAATATCTTAGCATGTATCCATATTCTTTAAAACAAGAAATCATTCAAGTTCTCAGATTAAGACCCTCTGCTGGTACCATCTCAACAATGAAGGACCACAGTAATTGAGCCAAACTCAGACTAAAATGAATGCATTTCCAAAAAATTCCTCAAGACAACTCCTTGTAGAACACATCTTCCCATTTTTAATTTCAATCTCAATTTCAATTTCAAATGCAATCTAATAGAGATTGCATTTTTGTTACTTAAAAAAAAAAAAGAATGCATAAAATGACAAGCTTCATATCTGTCTACTAGATAGAAAGGAAAGAAGAGTAACACAAACAGAACCTCTGTGAACTGAAGTAAGATTATTGTTTTTTGGTAAAAATGAACTCACTTAAAATTCTAAAAACATAGCCTATGAAATGCTGTGGACAGAAAAGTAGTCTGGAATTTTCCATTGGACATCAAATCAGAGCAAGAGCTATCTCTGTGTATTCAGAATGAGCCAGTACTAGTTTCTACGCTGACAAACATGATCCTTGACTGAGATCATTTTAGCACTTAGCAAGAAGTATGTATTATACTACAACTCTCTTCTGCAGTCAACCTGCTTTAAAGAAAATAAGTCTTTAAAGAAGATGTGCCTCAATATCTGACATGTGGGATACAACAATGTTTTTCTCTTATGATTGTAATATTTATTTGGATTAATATGAACCAATATGATCTAATTACATGAAATAGAGACATATATTTTGTCCACTCATATAAAACAATAAAATGTTATGCACATTTATGTAATATAGATGTAAAAAATACAAGCAAACCACGTAAAATAAAAACTTTTCAAAATTTTATTTTCCTCTTTTTTTTTGGAAGATTCAAACGTTAATTTCTAAGAGAAAAAGTCAGTGATTAATATTGGGGAAATCTCTGCTGTATTACCTTTACAGAGGAGCACAAAAACAATTTTGTATTCCTTACTGTTATGCATACATAATAAACAGATTTTTATAATAATTCCTGAGCAAAACTCCTATCTTAGTGTCAGGAGACTACTGTCTTATACTGTTTTTTTACCCACAGACTAAGCTGTCCCCTCAGGCATTACAAAGAACTTCAAGTTTGTGGTTTAGTTCAGGGTTTTTAATACATCTTTCTTTTTCTTTACTGTAGAAAGGATCTTCAGCTGTGAATCAGTCTCTTATTAACACCACATAAGTTACTTAAAACCTCAATTTATATAGGAAAATTTATTAAAATTACTTTATGTAGGATCCAGCAATTCTGGTCTTCAAATGGTCTTTAAATATATTTTTCTAAGTACATTCAAGACAGATAACAAGGAAAAAAACTTGCCTTGAAATCCACGAAATCCATGACTTTATGTTATTAACATATTTCTAATCGAATGATGGGTGGAAAAAAAAGAGATAGACATCTCATGTTTTAGTTGTATTTGTCAAAATCAACAAACTGCTAAGGAATATGTGTAGGCTAAAATTTTATACTGGTCTGTGTGTTTTGTGTGCACACACTCACTTTTTTATTTCATCAGTTCAGAACTATTTAGTCATGCACTGTGCTACACAAAATTGACATATACTGCTGTATTTCTTGCAAAATAAAATAATACTAAACACATATAATTTAGCAGTTTCTTTAATGTGTTGAAATCTGAAGACATATTCAGAGAAATTGAAAACAATATCTTTTTATGGGTGATAATTAAGGAAAAAAATCTGACGTCCTTTAGATATATTGAAGATAAACAACATCACAAAGCATGTGATGCATCTATGATGCTGGAAAGCAACCCTTTCTGTTACAAGCAGTACTTAAAATGAATTCCTGATGTTTGCACTTTTCTCAAGCTAAACAAATGAGCTAATTGATAACAAGTATGCCTCCCATGATGTATTCTCTACCTAAATTACTAGGTGATTTCCATTCCCCTTTCTGGGATGTCTTTCTAGATGAGTTTGTTGTAAATTCTGTTCATAGAAAACAATAAAAAAAGGGGATTTTCTTCCTCTTGGGAAGTATATATTGTTGCAACAGGTATAATCTTAGAAGAACCCTTGTAACTGGCTTGGACAAAATTTGGGTACTTAAAATTATAATAATTTACTTTTAAAGATGGTTATTATTTATGCCTTGTAGACTCCTCCCTTATCTTTCACAATTAGACTAACTAAATTTGAGTATGTGTTCTAATTTTCTGCAAGAATATAAACTTTGTTGTTTGATTTTTTTAGCTGTATTTTTGAAACCCATTCAGAAGAACACAAGATTCTGCGAAGGGTAGCCTTCCACAAAGAGTATCTATCTTAGAAGCAGAGTTTGTCCAATGAAATATATTAATCTATGAAATCCAAATAGTAAACCAAGGACAGTGAGGTAATTAAAAAAATATAAACCAAAAAATTACTTATGGCAACAAAAAAATTGTTAAATTAAATTATATTCTCTAATGAAAGAGTGTTTCAATTAGTTGTCTTGAAAACATGCTTTAAAAGATACAAAATGGAAGCTATAACACTGGGAAGCCTATAAGTAGTAAAGCAGACAAGAGGACACAGAAAGCTCAGTATTTCTCTCATGTCATTGCTGCTCCTTTTTCTGTGGGCATAAAGCTACATCGTTCATTGTTGTGCATGCCAGGGGAAGCCAGTCAGAAGTATGAGACTAAAGTTATATCTTCAGGAGTTTCTAGTGTAAATCTCCACTTCATTGCTGTTTCCCCTGTCACAGCTGACTGCTATCTAAGGCAACTATTTTAAATAATGTAGACGAACTTTTGTAAACTGTTTAAAAGTCCATTATCAAGATTAAACTGCTTCAAACACAGTAGATTAATTATGTATAAAAGAAAATGTGTTCACAACAGTAATTTACTGAATAATAAAGGTAAAATGCCATATATTGAAAAGTAGAAATTTGGAGTACAATAAAAATGTGTTTACAGAGCAGCTTTCCTTGAATTGTATTAAATCAAGTATTTGAAGAGTTTGGAAAATGGTGTCATTCTTATTCAGAATCCAATGAAATATTCCTGTAGAATAAGGGAAATAAATGAAAAATATTAAACCAACCACAAAAATAAAATTACATTATAGGTACTTGATTCAGTTCAACCTGATTTTGTCTAAAGATTTCAAGTTTTCCATAAAACTAGTTACTATTAGAAATAACAGTTGGACAGTTATTGTCTCCACTAAAAATGTGTCTTATACAAGTAAAAACCAGCTACTGTGTGCATCACTAGGACAGAGAAGCTACTTGAGGCCTACAGGAGAGGCATAGTCTGCAAGCATTTCCCAGGTCCAGAAGCAACTTCCAGTTGCCTCTCAACTTCATCCCTAGCTGCTCAGTTTCTGAAAACAAAACATAGCTGATGTATGATCATGGAAGTGAGGATCATATTTCTTTTGGTTCGAATTTTAGACAGCAGGAGCCAAGTCACTGTGAAGTGTCTCTGTCTTGTTTATATGTAAACAAAAAGGCTGATGCTTAGCATTTACTTCAGTCTCTCAAGACAGATTCCAAAATATAAGTCCTATTTCTTCAGGACTTCTCCTTTGTTGAGTCACGTTTATTCTAGGCACATTCTGGTGCTGACATCAAGAAAACAGACAGGATTATAAATCAAAAAGTGAGATTCTGAATTCCTCACTGTAAAACTTTACAAAACTTGTTTAAGTTTCATGATTCTGAATACAATATTTTCAACGTATGAGTATAGTTATTACAAGATTTGAAAACATGTTAAAAATGTCAGAAAAGACAGAAGGGCAATAATGATATTTTAATGCAAAATATTACTCAAAGATACATTTTCATCACACTATTTTTCTTTTTTGCTTTGTTTTGCTATTTTTTTTTAATGTTTGTGAAGAGATTAGGGAGGGTGTTAACTCTGTGGTTGGCTTCTATTTGTTTTAAAAAGAAAGGGAAGACAATAAATAAAACTTTTAAATTACCTTACATATGGTGCTCTTATACAGAAAAGAAAGGTGAAAATTTTAAGGTGTGGCATAACTACTGTTGCTTATGTGCAAATGTCAGATCCAGAACAAGATTTTGTATTCCTTATTCACAAACTCTATGCATCTTGTTTTGAATAGTGCACATGTTCCAGAAGTTAGCAGTATGTGGCTAAGAGATTCTTAAGTTTTGCTCATGGCTCAGAAACATTATTTTGCGGCAGTACCAATATCAATTGCCTGCACAAAACCATGGTACTGGTAGGGCACATGAAGAGTAAAACTAATAGTCAGTAGTCTCCAGATCTGCCATAAAACTATCCATAAATCACATATTCTGGAAATAAGGACATGATGATGGAAAAAGAGGTTCAGGAAATTTTGCCATGTGCTTTCATTCAAGTCAAAGTGTTTATAAAAATTGAGCTTGCTCTGTGTAAAACAGGATTAGTTACATACTTATAACTCACTAGGGTGTTATTTTATCAGGAATGTTTAAACATTGTCATGATGCTGCAGAATATATTAAGTCCTCAGAATTACTGTAGTCCAAGAGCTTTCATTTATTTGCCTAATGCTCTTCCCAATCTTCTAGGGGACAGAGAAGGACCCTGAAAATCTATATTTAGTATTTCTAGAATTTGTATCAAGTGATTCAGTTACTCTGTACAGTCTGTTGTATCTTCTCTCAGTTTAAAAGTGGCTGTGGATCAATTAAAATTGTTTTTGCTGTTTTCCTATCTAGATTGAATTTCTGAAACTGCTCACTATGGGGAAGTAAGTGAACAAGAAAACAGTGATAAAGTTGTCTTACCACAAACAAATGGTCATCACTCCTGAAAGAACTCCTCCCTAAGGCTGAGATAAAATCACCTGTGGCAGAGAATGATAGAGGGATTGAGTTAAATTCCCTGCATAAAGGGTAATGCTTGACTGTCTCTCACCTCTGCACTAATAGCTTATTCCTTCACTTGCTGCTCAAGGTCAGAATACAGGTTTCAGTTTGCCTATTTCTTGTTTATTTAATGTTTTATGTCATTGATGTATTATTTTTTTCTCAAGACTAAAGAGGAATTGTCCCCTGAGCTTTAGACTGACTTTTGAGTGAAATAAGGAGACATTCTGTTTTCTCAAAGGAGATTTAGTATACAATTTAACAAGCTTCAGGTACTAATTTCAAAAATGGAACTATTTCCAAAAAGCACTCAGAAAAGGGCTGAGACAATAGCGTCTCACAGGAACAGCAAAGAGTGGTGTAACAGCTCATGCATGCAGATTCCTTTTCCTTGTATAGCAGAAGGTTAATGTGTCCTAAGCATGGGCTGAGAATAATGTTTCTGAAAAAGGAAGAAGCAAAGAAAATAGTTAAGGCCTGCATTACTGCATTAATTGGTAAGGGCACAGGTTAACAAAACAATGTCCCTCACATCTTTTCTTTTGACTTGCAAATCAGAGACAATACCAGCAAGAAAACCAAAACCATTCTTTGGAAAATAGAAATGTTTGTGCAGGTTTGAAAACACTCTCTAAAAAGAGTGAAAATACTTTCTGAAGGGTATAATTTTCTTATTTGAAAATGATACGTATTCCTAAACCATCAAATTGAAAGGGTGATATCCCAGCAGACCATGTTTGATTACTTGCCCAGAGTGCAACAAAAAGATAGGCTTGGAATTCTTTTATTTTCACAGACTAAAGAGACCTAGTCAGTGAGGACCTGAGTGCTTCACTTAATGTATTTCAAAATATCTTGGGAGAAAATCCTATCCTTTAAAATTTTGGCTCTGAGGGTTAGCTGGAGGACAATAGTACTAATAAGAATGTTAGAGTCTTTGTGTCATACCCATTTGTGTGGGATTTCACATCTCATTGTGAAAAGCAGCTGGGTTTTGATCCGATTTGATGCATGCTTATCAAAGAACAGTTAAAAAGATATGTTTATATATAAGATACCTTCTTTGTCTCTTTTGAGAAGTGAAATCTAATCTTACCTACTTATTTATAGAGTGAGACAGAAGTATTCCTCAGTGAATTACACAGAGAAGCCGGGGCATTTTGCCAAAGAGTACTGGTAGGTTTTCCAACTGGAAACATATATATATATATTTATAATGTACATCAACTTTTGAGGAGACTGCTTGTTCTTTCAAGGTTATTAAAGTTATTCAAGGAATCTTCTTGCTCCCTTGTCTGTACCATACATAACACTTCAAAATTACTTAGCTGAATGCCCTGTGCTTTGAATCAACCTCTTGTGCTTAAAAAACCAGTAAAATAACTTGTGGTTAAAAGATGACAAGAACAAAAGAGAATAAGTAAGTAATTAAATGTATTTTGAAATATTTCAATGTAATTTGCAAAATTAAATTTGTGTTATAGTATTTGCTAAAGAGATGGTGATGAATTATGAGGCACAAAATGGCTGCTTCACTCAACAGCAAACAAAAATTTTTAAAAATGCATAGTAGTATCAAGTAGTATGAGATTTTTAGTGTAAAATATTGTTTCCTTATATTTTTATTGTTTATCTCTACTTTGAAGATCAATTCAGACTCTTTTCATCATTCATTTCTACATTCAGCAATTTATATAGAAGTATTTTGTTAAATGAGACTGAAAGAATAGTTTTCTCTAAGTGAGAGAAATGTACCCATGTACATTTGAGAATTAAAGTGTACCCATGTACATCTGAGAACTGAATTTCTAAATGTATGCTAATAGTTTGGCTAACCTAAAAAGACAGATTGACAGATTCTTGCTTACTATCCACTACTCAGATTTACAGTAGGTTTCAATTTTATACGGGACGTGAAACTTTCAGAAAAATGTTTGCTGTATATATACAAAGGGGATCTGATCAGAAGACAAGAGAACCTTCCCTAGGAGGACAGGCTTAGGGAACAGGTGCTATTCAGGGTGGAGAAGATAAGGCTCTGGGGAGGATCCTAAAGGGGGCCTACAAAAAGCTGGAGAGGTTTTTTTTACAAGGGCATGACTGGACAAAGAAGAATGACTTCAAACTGAAAGGGAATAGATTTGAATTAGATATTAAGAAGAAATTAGAAAATCTTTACTATTAATGTGGTGAGAGACTGGAACAGGTTGCCTGGAGAAGTTGTGGATGATCCATATCTGGAATTGTTCAAGACCAGGTTGGGTGGGGCTTTCAGCAACCTGGTCTAATGAGAGGTGTCCCTATCCATGGTGGGATGAGTGGAACTAGATGATTTTAGGATCCCTTCCAACCCAAATTATTCTATGTTTTTAAGATTCTATGCATATATGTTGCACTTTTTTATAAATTTATTTAGCTGCTTTCTGTTATACTTTACCTAGCTTTTTTTTTTTTTTTTTTTTTTTTTTTTTTTTTTTAAGATACTTTGTATTCATGGTAAAAACTGTGTTTCTGAACATCAACATAGCTGGGTTTATTTCTCAGTATATGACATTCAGAAAGAACATCTAAAATGTGTTATTTCCATTACTCTGTTGCATAAAATAAACTGGAGGGAAAATCTGGATTTCCACGTCTTAGCTAAAATATTTCTAAGATTATGGTTGACTCATTTATTCTTTCTTGTCCATCATTGTTTAATCTGAAAATGGCAAAAGTAATCTACATTAGCATGAAAGACATTATTTTGTTTTCAGTATAAAAAAATTCTAAGCATTTATCAACTCTCTGATGGAGACTATGGGGATGATCTTCATATCCAGGTTTGATTGAATAGAAAAATTAAAATATTATTTTTATGTGGAAAACAGCAATCAAACTATTTAATTGGAAATAATCTCTGTTTTGCAGTCCCTAAAGCTCTTACCAATGAAGCATTTTCTTATAATATCACTTGTACATGAACAAGAAGAGCTTCTATATGTAAAATTAAAACAAACCCAAGAAAACAAATTTTCTTGTTAACTACATTTCACTGAGTCAGTAAGAAAAACGAGCAACAATGCACTTGTATGGCAACTCACCCAATGCCCTGCCTGCATCAGACTGCCAGGACACTTGATGTTCTGCATTGTCTGAGAGCAACAGGCAATTCTACAAATGCATTTTGAATGCAGGTAGGACTCACACCACCCCTTGGTTCCACAATGTCAGTGTGATTTGAAACAATCCTATCTTACATGGATAATGTGGGCAGAATCTTGCCTACAGTGACAGTGGATTCAAGGGGAAAAGGGGCAGGAGGCAGGTTGTCTGTGACACTGATCAAGTGTCAGGGTGATAAGATACAACATTTTTCTATCATTACAAAAATATTTTCAAATAATGAAGAAATGAAAACCAGAGGAAGTGCCCATAGATGTTAAGTGTATTTGGATGTCTTGTATTATATGACCAACTTCAGACTGCAGACTATCTTTGATATCAAATATGTCCTAAAAGAACCATAAGAACCACTTGGACTAGGCAAAACTAGCTATGGCAGCCTGAATTACTCTGCATTCTGTAATACTCTGTATTTTGTTTGTTTGTTTTTAACAGCAAACAAAATTACTTTGCCAATGAGATCAACTCAAAATTTAAAGGTGTAGAAGTGTACCTGTAAATAAATATAAAATGCCTTTTGAGCTAAACTTGTGGTTGAAGCTCATGGGGAAAGTTTTCAAACTATTTACAATGTTCACAACTCTAGTCTGAGTAGTCAAGCCATTGATTCCTCTAATTAAAAAAAAGTCTTTATTTGAAAGACTAATTTTTTTATAAACCTAAATCATCAGAAAAGTATGCCCTTAATGCACAAGTAGTTGTGTACTCCCACGTTTTTATTTAAAATTTTCAGTCACTTTTTTCTGTGCTGCAATTATGAGGTATTTTCTCTGTGTGTATACTTGAAAATGTATATATCTGTGTATATTTTCTCTGCCATTTTTGCAGTCAAGATCAAATTTTTTATCTTGCACGGCTTATAAAATAAGCCAGCTCAATTTTAATCTTAAAATAATTAAATATTTTCAAGTCAATTTATATTTGCTTAACAGTCATTCCAAGAGTATTTGTATCTATATGAAAAGATAATCTATATAAAAAGACTTTTGGAAAAGAAGATGTAGAGAGGTACCTTTTGTCTATATAATTTATAGATTCTGGTAAGATATCTGCTCATTGTTATGAGCAGTCCTATTAATGTGTTTTGCTGTCTATACAAAATTCAGAATACTTTCTAAGCTGAATTTAAAAATACAAATATATTTTTTGTGAGCTATGTTTTTTTGGTTTAGTATTAAATAGCAATCAGAGTAGATTTCATTTACCTTTTCATTTTTACTAGTTCTGATCATTCATTTGGTCATCTGTAAATAATAGACTACAAATAAACATAAGCTTCTGATAGTTAGACAAAAATAACCTTCCAGTTGTTCATCTTTAGGATGTTTCTCTGTAACTGTCACAATCCTTTATTTCACTGTAAAAGAGTATATACTGTTTCCTGTTACTCCCCCTGTATATTCCTCTAGTGTTACACCTCTCATTTCTCAAAAAGAGTGCAGATTCAAGAAATCAAGTCTTGGACTACTAGCCCTCCTTGCTTGTCAATGTAGGAGTCAATGATACTACCAAGAGAGACCCAGCTTATTATTAGGGCTCTGGGATAGGGCCGAACAGGTCAGGCCAGGAACCTGACCAGAAGGTAGTTCTCTACTATTTTGTCAGTAAAGCAAAAAGGCTCAGGTAGGAGCAGAGATACCCTGTAGGTGAACATCTGAGTGCACAGCGGGTGTTACATGCAAAGCTTTTGTTTTTATACCATTATACCTTCTCTGAAGAATGGGTCATTGTTGGGAGATGGAAAACACCTGACAAAGTGAAACAACATTCTGTGCTAGTAGGCCTGCTAACATACTGGGTGGAGCTTAAACCAGGTGCCTAATGTCTGAAGAAAAATTTAGACCAAACGACATTAAGTCTCTGAAGGGCAGCGTAGTTTGGGATGATGTTTCAGGTTGCCTGAAAAAGCAACAAACAAGCAAGCAAGCAAACAAACAAACAAACAAACAAACAAACAAAACCCTGTCACTGAAGTGAAAAATGCCTGTTAGCAAATGGTTGCCACATGGAAAACAAACCGTTGGACTTAGAGCTTTGTCACCAGCCACAGAGAAATATTTGTGTCATGATTACAGATCCATTGTGGGAAAATACTTTTGACTAAAGTTCTACAGTTAATGCATAAAAGTAATTTAGCAAGGACATGACAGGAAAGCAGCAATTCTTTGCCTTGAAACTGGTGATGAGCCTGTCAAGAGCTTGCTTATAAAAATCTGAAGAAATATTTTATCACACTGGTGTCTGCTCAAAGGAAAACAGTAGTCATAACTATGAAGATTTCTACAAAGGGTCAAGGACAATTTTTATGCAAATAATCAAGAAACCCTTAGGGAAGTCATTCTGCTGGATCTGCTAATCATAAATAAGGAAGAACTTTTCCAGAATGTAAAAGCAGAGGGAAGCTTTTCTGTAGTGAACTTGAGGTTTAACATCCTAAGAGAAGTAAAGCCAAAATAAAACTGGAGCATAGTATTTGAAAAACAGGCTTAATTTTATCTGAGAAATGTCTACATTATAATGAAAATGTGAAAATGAAAACCGGGAAATATTTTTATTTTTTTTGACACAGTTTTATTTTCTTCATTAAGGTAGCAAAGTAGAAAAGAAAATTCCTTGAATCTACTTGGAGTTTCCTAATTTTGCAGTAGCTACTTTTACAGATTTGCATTTTGGAGATGCATATCTAGAGGGTGATTAAAAAAAGAAATGTAGTTACAAACTAGAGCAGACCATTCTTGGAAATATGACTGATATTTCATCAGAACAAACTTTCAGATTCTGGGTCTAAAAAAAATGTTTTCCAGATTGACAACCTACATATTCTCTCACTACAGCAAACAGAGTAAAGACTCCATTATATTTATGTGTTTTATCACAACAGTAGGCAGCTGATCCTGTGGCAGGTGAAGTGAGGAATGGAATCTCTGGGAATTACAGGTTATTCTCATAATCATATAGCATGGATTGATTGACTTGGTTTTAATGAGTGCTACATTCTTGTAGTGGTTTTGTATTGTGGGTTCTAAAAATAAGATAAAATTTAATAGTCTCTGTAAAAAGGCAAGCCAATACAGGAGACAACACCCTAATGAAGTCAACATCTACCATTTATGGGTCTGCCTGCAGCATCAGATTCCAAATATATATATAGGAGTTCATTCACTTCTTGAAAGAAGAAATCTCAACCTTTTTCCTTTAATCAAATCATGTGCATAGCTGAAGAATGACAGACATGCTGATATTTTGTTTTTCTCCTTCTATATGTAAGAAGTGAATGCTTATTTTTTAGCCCAGTTGATGACTATCTTTCTGTTTGGTATCATCAATTTTGGCGTAATTAGGTTTGACATGATCAGTTTTGTGCAAACACGCTCTAAGATTTTACTGTCCTGTTCATACATGCTGCTGCATCCACATTTGGATCTTACCAGACAATTTGAGTAAGAGGTAGCTCTCAGGTCAACCATGCAGAGAAAGTTTGCCGTGAGAAAGAGAGAAAAAGAAGAAAAGATAGGAATCATAAGGGTGAAATAAATGAAATCTACCAAGACCATAAAAGAAATACTTGGGAAAGAAATATCCTGAGAGGGAAAAAATTTTCGCAAGAGAGAGACCTTTTTAAGAGAGAGATAGGTACTGTATCTTTTATTCCTTAAAAAAGAAGCTAAAATGGGAAACTTTGCATTCCCAATACAATTTTCTTTTTCTCTATTTTGGCTTTAAGTTTGAACTTAAACATGTACAATTTTCACAAAGAAGAAAGATCTGTGAAAGAAAACTTGTAGTACAACTAAGTGTTGAATAGCAGTTTTTGACTATTATATGGAATACTTCATGCTCTGAAGATGGCAGAGGATTTGCTACTTTCCAAGTGGCAGAGTTCCCTAGTGAGTCAGCTTTCTTTCATAGACAGGAGCTACATAGATCTGGCACCAGACAGTGGTTTGGATAGGTCTTAGAAAATACTTTTACATAAAAAGAAAGTACAGATTCTCAAACGTGTGCACCACTTTCACTTTTTTTTTTAAACAATTCTTTCCAGATGAAGGAAAATCTTTGTATTGTTTGTCTACAGTTTTTAAAATGTCTTTGTTGACTGCTGGAGCCACCAAATAGTGTTGCCTGAATAGGACAAGTAATGGAATTTTTCCATAAAACAGAAATATGAGGTTTTCTAAAATCTATAAGTAAGTAGGTACTACTACTTAATCAGCTTAACTGAATTATATGTTTTTCCATAGATTTTAGTGAAGGAATAATGTATGGACGTATATTGATATGTCCTGTACACTGCAGGAAGTATTTTAGATCAAGCAATGTATTTTACATCTAAGAATTTAACACTGCCTTTAACAGCCATGTAAAGTTTATATGGAAATATACTCTGATTTTTCAGCAGTTTCCTCCATTTCCAGATGTTCCCAGATGCCTGATACTTTGAACAGAATGTATCATAGCATGTTCAACAATTTGTATACACCATTATACATAAATTGTATTTAAACGAGACTAAAAAAAGAGAGAAAAAGGGAAAACTTTAAATGTGAATACATCATTATGCAATGTAATATATGTCTTCAGAAAATAATTTAACCTGCCTGAAAAACACTCATCATTGTCATATTTTAGCAACATTTGATGTGTGAATCTGTTAATATCAATGGCTCCATAAAAATTGCATTGAGGAAGTTGAATGGTTACTTCACTGTCTTCAACTGAAGTTTGTTGATCTGAAGTTTCTAATTGCCAGTTCTAAGTTTTAAGAGCCAGTCTGGGTCCTTTCAACTTCCCAAACCACCACCAGTAAATTGGACCTTGTCAGCCATATTATGGTCTGAATTATGCTTTTTCTTCCTACCAAATTCCTTCCTCAGTAACATTCCAAAAGACTTCATGCAAAAGTCTCATGGGTATAATTTGGGTTCCAGCATGCTTTTGTGAAATCAGGCTATATAAAAAAAATTTAACAAGCGAGTTGGATTCAACTGTTATGGGGAATATTGCTGCAAAATTATAAGTTAAGTCCAAAGAGCAAAGGAAGATCTCATGCCATTGAAGAAAAGGGAGGGTCTTTTTCCCAGAGTTTCCCACTGTCAGCAAGTGAAACCATTGGGCATGGAAAGCTTTGTATTTACTAGCACAGCAGAAAAGTAGTAAGTCAGTTATTATATATATTGCTTCACTGTGAAATCTCTTATTGTTTAGCAGTAGTAGAACTGTCAGATTAAAAATAAATATTTCATTACTTGTAACAGTAATGAGTTCTTGCTTTGATGTATAATCCATTATTAAACTCACCAAATGTGTTTTAGGCTAACTTATGTGGGTCAGCATTAGGCCTTTGTAAAATACAGCTTTCTAGCCAGATGGTTAGAGGTTGTCATTAAATTAGCCTGAATCAGTCGGTATCCCATCAGTTAATCTCGTGTACTATAAATGGCAGATGAATATTCTTTGTACTGATTATGCAACTTACAGCATCTGCCCATTTTCTGCTTGACTGTGTCCTGTCTGAAATGGTCATTTCCCCAAACCTGCTAGAGCCAATCAAAAACCTGCCCAGTCTGCAAGAAGACTGCAGGCATATGGCTATTTGGCTTAAACTTTCACCATAGGGTACTTAGCTATTATGTATGAGTATGGGAAACTATGTAAGAAGAAGTCATTAAAGTGCTAAACAGTAAGAATTATGGCCATGTTACACATGACGACAGCACTGCAGAAAACGCTCATCTGTGTATATTTTCCAGTTGAATGGTTACTTTATGAATGGCATTTAGTTTCTTATGATGTGGGAGAAAGCTGTCATTCTTGAATTATTTGATTCACATGAATGTAGTTAAACTTTCCTGCAGACATAATGTTCTTGTTATACCATTGGGAGTATAGATTTGTGGTGTACAGTACATATAGATTCCTAAAATAAAATCCCACAATTTGAGAACAAAATTACTTGAAAAATAGGCAAAAACCTGGATGCAACCATCACTCCGTTGATTATTTTCCCATATTCCTTCTGCAGGAATATTGAACAGATGCAAAACTGCTATATGGATGCTAAGAATATAACCTTAACAAGAGAATTTGCAATCTTATCAAAGTGATAATCACAAGTACTTTCCATGTTTTATTTTCCTTAATAATAACTCTTCAGTAGATGTTAAATATTAAAAAAGGAATTTCTGAAGTATGTCTGCTCTTATCTAAATATTATACTTGACACTATGGTACAGTAGATAGAGTTATTGCAGTGTGGTGGTAATCAAGAGTGGTAGTGGATTAAAGAAACATTTATATGACAAAACTGTTGAACTCCTAGTAGCAATATTTATTTTAAAAAAGGGAAAAAAAAATAGATACTCCCTACTTATATTTCTATCCAAGGAAAAAATAAAACAATTACATTTTAGTAGGACATCATGGATAGTTACAGAAAAGACTGTGATTCAGAGTTCTTAAGATTTATATGTTACATGGTAATATTACAGGTGCATGTTGTAAGAGTGTTGTGCCTGTTTTTCATTAAGTTACTGGAAATAGAAAGCAAAGTTTCTTTCACTGCACTTCACCTGTAAAGCATAAAAATGTCCATAAATTACATTTAAGAGATTTATTCATATTGTTGAAAAAATGTGTCCATTTACTTAAGAAACAGAAACAGTCACCTGCAGAAACATTTTTAAACTTGTAAATTCCAGAAGTAATTACAGAGTTAAATAGAAAATTCTTAGCAAAAGAATTGGACTGCATGCACATTGAAAATATAACTTCATTTGTGCCACTGCTTTCTATTCTGTGGCAGCCCAATTATGTGGATAAGATGTTTCACAGAGAAATGCATTTATCCAAAGCAAAGAGTCACAGAACAATCTGTCTATAGGAGACATCGCTGACTCCCAAGTTATATTCCTTGAGTAGGAAGGCTAATAACCCCTGTGATTTATTTTGTATTTTAATTATAGGGCAAACTAAATTTCATTTCTTGACAGTTTACATCTATATCAAATGTCCAGGTTCCTGTATTCCTTTCTGAAGACTTATTGACAAAACTGTAGACAATAATACACTCCTGCCGGAAGCCTTTACTTCCACCTCAGGGATATCTCAAGTAACTAGTAGTCCAACTACAGATTCACCTTCCCCCCGCAAATCAGTAGTAACTTAATCTGTTGATATAGTAGTGAACTTCCATGCCTGTCCAAGGCTGGGATGAAGGTGAAAGGCAGGGATGAAGGTGGAAGGGGTATGAGGAGCAAAATAATCGTATGATAGTTGGGTTGGAAGGGACTTTAACATCATCCACCACCCACCAGAGCATGTTGCTCAGAGTCCAGGCCTCGAATGTTTTGTATGGGAGCCCTGCATATGAAGGAGTTTCAGTGAGAGCTTTTGTCTGTTGCACCACAAAGGAAAGTTCTGAGGAAAACATCCACTAATCTGTGGCATAGATATTGAGAAGTCTTTCCCCTCTTTTCTTCTGCTATTCTTTGTATCACTCTTCTACTGCAATTCTAGGGTGGTTTCCAGAGGTATCCACTCACGGCACATTCTGGACAGCTTTCCCAGGAAAGAAATAGATCATGAACACAGCTGATTTGAGAAGTGAGCCCTGAGGGAGCTGGGCAAAGACAGCCACATCTGTGGTGCCTACATGGTAACTGCAAGCTGAAGTATAGGAATGTCTAGTAGGAGAAAATAGCTGAATACATTGAAAGTGAATAAAAAAAATCAGCTTATGAAACAATATAAGATACTTTAAATGTTTTCCCCATCTGATTGAACCTATCTGGAGAAAATGTTTTTTCCATAATATCCACAGCTTCAATGATTGCTAGCTAATATAGGGATGAATATGCAACATAATATAACCAGAACTTCAAAATCAGAAATGGTGCAAGAAATGTGTTCCTGTGTGTTGTCAACAGAATATGAAAACAGACTGACATCTGTAGAACAATGCCACCTTATAACAGCACAACAGCATACAAATGTCAGCTCTGCTTCACCTAGCAACATAACAACTGTCGCCTTGTTTTCCAGCTTTCAGCCTTGGAGTCAGAAATTTCATGTAAACAAAGTAATGTTTACAGAACTGTTATCATGTTTTTGGATTCCTTTCTGTGAAAGGACAATGGATGGACACTTTCTAAGACCAGTGGAGTTGAAGAGGTTGAACCTCAGTCTTCCAATCTGGTCTCTTTTTTAGAAATCTATATAAGCTGAAGAAAAAAAATCAAACTTTCTCTTTTCCTGCCTCGACTCCATGGTGATCACTGCCTCTCCCTTGGGACAGCATTGTGCTACAATCAACTACTCCTGAAACCTGAGAGTGAAGAGTAGAAAACAGGGGCCATTCACTAGAAATCGATAATCCCCTCTTTGTCCTGATCCAACTATTTATATTAGCAGTATACTTACCCAAGATTTTTCTTGGGTAACTCTTTTCCATATTGATACCTTTGATTTTTTTTTGTCTAGATTTTTTTTGAGCTTCTCTTAATAATATAATTATTACACATTTTGCCATGATATGACATATCAGAGTTGTTATCAAGAAACTCAGTTTTGATGGTTTTAAAAAGTCTGCTTTCCCATTCATACAGTAAATGAAATAATGAAATGAACTTTGTAAAACTTTGTTGTTATTAAGCAGATACATAATTTATTAGTGCTTTGTTATTTTTACAGCTAAATTCACAGAGACCCCAGGACTTAGAAAAATTCTCATCAATAATAGAGAGCAACTAAAAAAAAACCCCCAGAATCAGCAGAAAAGATAAAAGAATGCAAGAGAAAAAATTTACTTTTTTTTTGTCTGCTAAAATGGGAAAATGACCTAGAATAAATTTTTCATGAAAAATTGTGAAATACTAGGTTTTGCTCATTTTTAGGGGCATATATTAAAACGCTGCCATTTTTTAGGAATCTATTTATTGACAGGCACCTTGGGTGTATCTTACATGCATCCTTCACTATTTTAAAACTTTTTCTGGTAGTTAAAAGAGCAGAAAAAAACAATTACTTAAAAGAATGAGCAGGAAATGTAGACAAGGTATTCCCTCCTATTGTCACACTTTTCCTACATGTTTTCCTCCCACTTCACACTCTAAAATATAAATATTTATTAGGATTATTGAATATTATCCTCTCAAATTATTTTTCCTCTGACTGAGGCCTGAATGCCTGAGTGCACCTTATTTTAAGCTCTTAATGAGTGCATAAATTAGAATAGTTAGGCTCAAAGGAGATACTAAGGTGACTAATAACAGGAAGCAACTTTATACTATCAAACAACAGTTCAACCCATCGAAGATCTCATTCTCCCTCTAAAAGGGATTTATTTTTCTTAACTAGTAGAACATTCCAAGGACAACTGGGGTTTTTTTTATTTAAATGCCTCAGTCAAGCACTTCAAGGTAGATGATTCATTGAAGTGTGTTCACTACCAAGGAGTGATTTGATTACAATGTGATTACATTAGGACATCAATACCACTGAGAAAAGGTTTTTTTCCAATGAAAATTTTCAACCTAAACAGCAAATACAAAGTATTTCTTCCCACTTTTCAAGAAGAAGCTAGAAAAAACCTCAAACTGGTAGAAATGATTCACAGGCTGTGACCATGAGCAGAACTATGAAAGCTGGAATTTGGGCAATACATATGGATCACTGAAGCTGGAGGAGAATGCCACTGAAGGTGGGCTGCGTCATTTATTCTTCTTTCACGTGCTGTCTGCCTCTATCATTTAATCTGTAAGAAATCAGGGTAACACCCATCTGTATATCTAGAAATACCTCCCCTCATCAGTTGAGTTTTATGCTCAAAACCTGCCATTACTAATAATATTCAACTAATTTAATTTTGGAAAATTGCGTATTTGTTGCTTGAAATTTAGATTTGTAAAGGGTAAAATTTCTACTTTAGTGTCAGTATAATAGACAGTCCTTAAAGTTTTAATTCAATTGCTTTAACATGGTAAAATTCCCAATTGTTTTTACATTTGCTTTGGTTCCAACTCAAAGCAATAGTTATTCTGAGTTTTTTTATTCAAACCAAAAGTCACCAGTGACTGTAAATTCCCAGCGCCAGGAACAATATCTTGATTATCCAAGTATTCAAAGTCTAGCATATTACAAGACTCCACAAAATACTGAGAATATCTAAATTATCTTCTCTGCAAATTTTAGGTAAGACAATATATGAATACATAAATTTACTGCGTGGATGACATATAGAGCCTTTATTAGACTATTCAGATGTGATAATAATTTTTTTTCTGACATTCATAAAATGAAAAAAAAAGAAACAAACCTTAGCAAAGAAATTATCTTAGGCCACAATCATGAAGGGCATAATCTTGAACAAAGGAATGCCAGAAATTTTAATATTGCTATGACATACTATTTTTTAGTATAAAAATACAAAAAATATCCAGTATATTTATTCAAATTACAAGGAAAACACATAATATGGCAGGGCTGAATAAATATCTTTCAGAGATATTAAGTGTATGGAAAGTAATTAAAAAAGCAGTGGAAATATTTGAATTCTCAAATTTGTTGAAGCTTTAAAAGTAGAAAACAAAGTAAAAATGGCCAATTGTTTTGTTGCACAAACAAAGAAAACCATGTGTAATGTTACATTTTAAATTCATAATGGAGTTTAAATCAAATACACAAGAACTACAAAACTAGTATTTTACTTCACATATATAAGGTAATATTTATCCATGTTAAATTATATGAGTGTAAAAAACCTGTCAGAAAAGACTGGAATAACTGCAATTGTGAAAGACAGATGGAAATAAAATTCATATTGCTCAATATTAAGAAATAATAGTGCACTTACAGAATAATAGCAAGTACTTTCTATGAAATAATCTATTTCTGCTGCCTCACTAGAAAATCACAAATCTTTTTTGCAAATATATACCCTCTGAAAATTTGCCATCCCATGAATTTGATTTCAAATCTAGCACAGTTGTAGAGCTTACTTTAACCTAAGATTTGTTCTTTAATACATTAACTTCTTAGTGATGGCAGTCTGTCTAAAGTTAACTGAAGATACTGAGAATTCAGCTATACTTTCAGACTGACACTTCATCTAGTTCATCTTTCATCAAAGTTGGGTGCGTCTTCTCTGGATTTCTGTATGTACAGTCTGCATAAATAGTCCTAACTTTACTTATTTCACAGTAAAAAAAGAGCATCTTAGGAGCGTTAGAGGCCTGGGAGTCCAAAGGGCAGGCTTTAGAGTGGAAATTCTTTATTATCCAGGTACTTGGAATAACCTTCCTTGTCTTCCACACTTTCAAGCTTTGGTTTATGTTCAGTATCTTTCGATTCCTCTTAGGCTGCTTATCCCTGCTTTTCCCTTCTGGGAACACTCATTTTTTGATTAAACCTTTCCTGAAATTCCTTGTCCACACTTCTCATCTTTCAGCCACAGGTGCATGACTTCATGCACTTCAGAATGCACCTTTTAATTTGCAAAGATTATCCTTGAAGATCAGCCCTGGTTTACAATTATCACAATGAAAACTGCACTGTCCTCAATCATTCAATCAACTCATCCTTTTCTCTTTCTGTGATTAACGGCCTGTGCTAGGATTCTTAACTACTAATTGGTAAAGCATGTGTATTTTTTATCAGAAATAATGTCTCTGTCTTTCCCTATTTTTTAAAATGCAGTTCCATTCTTACTTTAGTACACCTAAAGAGAAAAGATGAAAGCCCTTTACAGGCATCTCCTCCTCAATATTTCATATTGGTCTTGCTCTATGTCTAGAATTAAAAATTCTAAAGCTTTGGCTCTGACTTGTTGTTCACATCTGGTGCACATAACACAAGGAATAAAATAACAAACAAAACTATAAAACTACCATTGTGAAAAAAGTTCTGTTGGCATTCTGTGGAACACATTTTTATAAAGAGTTCACCCTCACTCAGATTTTTTTACTTTTCCAGTTTCTCCTTCATTATTTTTCTGCCTAGAGCAATCAAACAGCTAGATTTTTGCTCATTAAAACTGATTGTTCTTATTGGACAGAGATTCACAAAAAGAAAGAGAAAATAAAAGAAAATAAGTTTAAAGGTCTTTCTTTTATCTGTAGAGTTTTTTTAGTAAAAAATCAGCAGATATTAAAAAAACCAAACCCAAATCTGGAGCCTTTCCTAAACTTATTTTTATCATTGCAAATAAACAGGCATTCCAATGAAGTGAAAAGTATAATGATTATTAGCTCTTCTGTAACCATATTTGTTTGTTTATCTTGTTTGATTGTGTCTACAACCACTTGAGTTTCAGAAAGAGCTGCTGTCTATATTTTTCCTTGCTAAGTTTCTCCAGATACTCACTTCATAAGATCATTAATTTATTAATAATACCACTAATATTATAAATTTGTTGGTGGCATTGATACGTCTTCTAGGGACCACTTCTGTAAAATAAAGTACATGAATAATTTGTAGGCCCAACTAAGAAAGGGAAAGTTAAATATTTATTTGAATTTTAGTATCATATATTATACTTCATTAGCATATTATTATGGATAATATATTTTGCAATGAGACATTAAGGTTTTTAATCTTTGCTCCTATTGAAAAAATTAAATGTAATTTAAATTTAAATAATGTAATTTAGAATTTTGCCACTGCGACTTCAGCTTTCAGGAAAAGAGGGGGCCTTTTAGCCATGGGCTATTCCCTCTCTAAAACAATGGTTTGTTAGTACAAAGCTAAGTCCTAAAAAATTTTTAAAAGAAATTGGAATCAGTGAGTATTGGAATACGTCTTTTATACTATGATAACTTCAGTGCTTGGAATTTTGAACTATTATCTAAAAACAAGTAAAACTATGGTTTACACACATGATTTCAGACACCAACAGTTATACTAAGCAAGAATATAGGAGACCAATATAAATTAAATTATTAAGCATCCGAATTGTTAATTCAGATGTCAATGAATGTGCATGAATAGGTAATGAATACTCTGTGTGGATAGATGTATGCATAATGACTATTCTTCTGCTTGTGTCATGGTGTGCATAATACAGTACCACAATACTATTTAAGGTTGCTTACAACTCTTTTATGATAAACTGACTTATGCTTTCAACTTTGTACCTTTTACTCTGTATTATGCTGTGAACAACACTATTATGCTTTACTTTAAAAGCTAGCTGACTGTGACCCTAGTTAACAGTGTTAATTGTCTTGTTTAAACTTGTGAACACTGTGTACACATTGAAATGCTTTGATTTGTTGAACTGAGATTTATTTATACATACTAAATGCCAACATTTCAATGTCTTCTTTTATTTATACTCAAAAAGATTTTGTCTCTGAAGATAAACATTGATGGTTCATTACCAACCAGCAATAGATTAACTAGAACGAGATTTTTTTTTTCCCTATTTCCCTTTTTTAGGTATGATGCATTATCATACTGTTAATATTGGTTTACCAACACTTAAAAGAAGAAGCATTAAATCATTCTGAGTATTTTTATCCCGAATATCAAGTAAGCCAAAAAAAGAGAATTATAGCAAAACCAATACCAGAATAAAGTTTGGAGGCTGTCTTCTGATAATGTTTGAGCATATATGTTCAAGAGCTCAATCAATATAATTCTGTTCAGTTAAATAAATTTTATTTATTATGTGTTTCAAGTATCATGAGATACCCAGCAAAGAAGAGTTTATTCTTTAGAAAAAAAATTTCCAGGTGGCAAACACTGTAAGGTTAAATTTACAGATAATAAGGCAATCCAAAATACATTAAAACCTAAACCTTTCCTTTGATGCCAGATTAAAATTCTAGGACAGAAATTCAGGTCAACATATCCAGGTCTGACAGAGACCCTGAGGGGATCTACTGTCTAAACCAATCACTTATTTGTTTTTCTTCTGTGATATGGGAATGTCTTGATGCATAATACTTTAAAAAATGAAGACACACAGGAGAACTACCAGCAAGTCCATAACGTAGAGTTTTTAGCTTTGACTTAATAGCCGGAAGACTTTAGACTAATCTCCAGTTCATTTATTTTCAAAGTCAAGTGAAGGGAAAAATGGAATGAGTTTGAACAAAGATGCCTGAGGGATCCCTTGCAAATGCCTGCAGTAGGAAGCTACGTAGGACACAGACTTCTCCAGTCTTAGGTACCTGCTATGATAAACTTTTTCCATGTTGCTGTGGTCACTGGAAGGAAGCAAGCAGCAAGAATGAAACAAGTAGTTTTGACTACATAATTAAGTTTCCTTTGTAGAATTAAAAAAAAAAAAATAGATAGGAATGGTCAAATTAAATGTATCATCTAATGTAGTAATTGATAAAAACCTCAACCTAATACGGCTGGAATAACCCACCACAAACTCCCAGACTTGGAGAGCTAAGTCGAATGTGCTGGAAGCCAAACTACTGCTATTTAGATACAGTGAAACAGAAAATTTGGAGGTGAACCAGTATTTGGCAAAGTAAAAGTACGCTTAGTAGTTGCAAATCTCACATGGCTAAACTAGGAAACTGCTATAGTAGCTGTCTTTCAGTGCCAGGGATTGATCTTGCCATATGATACGATATTTACTGAATCAGCTAACAGCAGAATTGGGTTTAAATGCAGACTGTCATTTTTAATTAAGTCATATTCATGTGACTTATATAATTTTTGCCTTTTAACTTGTATGATAATGAAAGAAAAACTGAAAAAATGGCACATTATTAGGTAGTAACACTTTTAGTCTAGTCTTTAATAGAAAAACTTATATAGGACAAAGAAAATGAATACTGATTTAGGGAGCCAAAAAAATATAAGGATAAAAAGCAAAGATGCTGTATTCCTGAAGCAGATTACATAAATATTTAAGCACATTTTTTTCTGTAAAGAATATGAAAACATGTTCAGACCAAATGCATTTTTGCTTTATTCTGGATAGAATCATAACAAGCTTATTTAGCTCTATGTAGCCAAGCCATAAACATTGCTATAGTCCAAGTTCTCAGTAAGCGCAATATTTCTAAATTTTTAAAAAAACTAGACCTCCTGAGGTTGCAATTATAAGGAAAAATACAGAAGATAATTTATTTACACGAACCACTATGAGTTCCATCTTTGTAGTATAAAATTTAAATGCCCAGTAATTTTTCATAATTGGGTGTCAGATATTTAGTGGACATATGTCATATGTTTTGATATTGGTGACCAATGCTATGTCTCTCAGGGTGCATGAGCTGGGCATCTCAATAAGTGAAATCCTCTACACTTACGATGGGTATTACATTTCCTGTCTAAAAGAATGTAAATGTCAGAAGAACAAGGTTTCTCTAGCTTTCTTTCCCTATTTATATCATATTTGAAGGCAGAAAGGAAGAAAGACTAGAAACCAGTGTAGAAGGAACAGTACTCTCCACATATTGTATTAGAACCAGTATATTTGCAAAAAGCATCAAGAGTGAGACAAATAGTTTGTCCATTACACAGTTGTTGTACTGGCAAGATGCAAGCTTTTGATATTGACTTCCTCCTACATGACATCTTTATATATAAAAAAGGAAAAAAAAGGGAAGAAAAGAAGACAATTCTAAAATAGCATAGACAAAATACTATATTACTCCTCATAAAAGTCAAACAAAATGACCTCACAAGAGTTTTGGATCACTAATTACATTATTTTTCATGTTTACAACTCCCAGATTAATGAAATCATACCCTTCAATCATAATTGTATGCTGAAAACCCTTGGCAAATATTGTCCTAGCCTGTTTTAAAAAATTAAAATATCATCTTTTCCATTATGTGTGTCTTTTTACAGAATAAAACTCATATTTTCAGATACAGATATGTTAAATACTGAAATGATAAGACCTTGATTTCTAACCCTCTTTGATACGAGGCATGAAGTTTGTGTCCTATTCTCAAGATATATCAAAGCCCAGGGAAAGAAAAAGGCTGTGAGATTGGTGCCAGGCAGCTATTGTAGAAAATTCTGTGGTTTATAGGTCATATTTCTGGAAGCAGTATCAAAGTGAAGTGTTTTCAGTTTGTGTGCTATGCCTTAGGCTCAGAATGAGTTGATTGTGAAAGGGTTATTCAGTCTGAAAAAAATCCCCAACCCATTGTGTCTCTACAGGAGGGAGTACTTTTAATTAAAGAAAAAAAAAATTACCATAGAGGGCAACAAAAAATGTTTCCTATTCTCTTGAGAACCTTAAGAAAAATAGATCATTGAAGCTAGATTGATATAATCCTTTTATTAAAGGAATTTAAACATGTTGAGTATTTCAATTGCTTAAATCACAGTTCCTGTGTTTACATGAAAATATATAATCTTCATGTGGAATGTGCTTCATAGGGGAAGTAGAAAAGTATTTTCTTTAAGGGATATAAATCTGCCAAAGCAATATCAAAATAAAATTGTGTATAGCAAAATAAATCATTTTGAATTTTCAAAAAAATTGAACTTTTAAAATTTATACTCCCTTAAATTAATAATTTAAATTTAATTTAAACACAGTATGTTATTCAGGAGTATAGCTGAAATCTATTTTTAATAGATTTCAAACAAATATCATTATGGTACTAAGCTAAGTTTTTTCAAAACTTTATAAATCATATAAAATGTCTTCAAGTGAAAGGTTTTTTTCTGTTTCAGTATATAAATAGATATGATTGTCCCCTGAAGGAATTTGCATAATTCTATTATTTGGCTATCAGCATAGTCTTTTTTTATTTTAATGTACTACAAATATCCGTATAACAAACCCCTATGTAAAGACAACAGAAGCAGTATAATAATAGCCTTCCTAAGAAATTGAATACCAAAATTAACTGCATTAAGACTAATAATTCTGGTTTAATCCTATAAAATATGGACATTCTAAATTGCTTTTAAAAAATAATTCTAACAGGATTTCTTTTGGAGGAGAACCTCAGCATATACATCCATCTATCTATCCATCTATCTATCTATCTATCTATCTATCTATCTATCTATCTATCTATCTATCTATCTATCTATCTATCTATCTATC
>VZUI01046903.1:0-115531 GCA_013401135.1 Cettia cetti
TTTTTTTTTTTTTTTTTTTTTTTTTTTTTTTTTTTTTTTTTTTTTTTTTTTTTTTTTTTTTTTTTTTTTTTTCTGTATAACCCCAGGTTTTGACAGGGAAATCTCTGGTCTTCCTGGGCAAGCATATTCAGTCCATCTAAGAAATTCTGTGGACCTGCCTTTTCACAATCTCCTTGTAAGAGGATGAAAGATGGTGAACATCTCTGCTGATTTGGCTGGAAATGAAGAGAATGGGATTTTTCTAAAGCTAGGCAACTAGAGGCAAGTGTATCTTAAACAGCATAAAGGTTCTGAACACTGTGCTGTCATATTTGGCACATAGGGACAGGTGAAGATGTGCCTGCCTAGTCTGTGTGGAATCAGTCTTGAGCCTTTCACATTTGACTTCAGAGGGATTGGAATCACAGCCATTATTCCAAGGCACCAGCATGGAAGGTCCTGGAGGCCATGGATGTGATGTGATCCTTTAGCTTTTCAAGGTTCAGCTCTGTGCTGGAAAAGGCTACTTGCATCTCAGTAGCCCACTCACCTCTCCCGTTTTTAGTGCTTACTTCAGCATTGATTAATAGAGTACATCTGTCTCATGCAGCTTCTCACTTTACTTTTCATTTTTTTTCCATGTTATTTCTTTCCTAGGTTTTCTTTTCCATGTATTTTCTTTCTTACAAATTCCCACATATTCAAGATTCTCTGCTATTCCAAGTTATTACTCTCATATATAGTTAATGTTAATAAATTGGTACATGCTGTCAGTCATTCTCAGAAAAAAATAAAGGATATTTAGAAAATGCATTAGTGGAGATTCCTAACCATTATATCCCATATGGTATGCACAAAAGAAAATCAGATTATAAAATTCTATATTTATCACAGTATCTTCCACAAAGATTTTTTTTTTCATCTAACAGATAATGGGATTCTGGAGTTCTAAAGACAGTGCTGAAGGTCTGATTTGTCTCTGGACCCTATAGACTATGGTCATGATCCTTAACTTCACAATGTTGCATGTTAGGTAGTGCAATGTGTCTGAATTTTTAGTTTCTTCAGTGTTTCTGTTAACTAAATGTTCTTTATTTTGCTGTTCTCTGCAGGAGTTAGGCTTTGTTAGCTGTATTTACATTTCTAACTCATTTCCAGTCTTCTTAATTACACTTTTATACCTTTTTCATCAAAATCTTTCAGGGATAGCAGCTCAATTTACAACCTTATCCTTCAGAAGGAAGGCCAGAAGATATTGAGAAGACTGCAAGGACCAGATGACTTTTCTCCCTCATGGAGAGCCCCAACAGTGTTCATTCAGGATGGAGGACCAACAAGAACATGTTGCAGCTCTGGAGTCACAAAATCTGACTCTCAACAAAGCAAACTCAACACCTGAACTTTAGTTTCTCATGGGTTAAAGCCTGACATCATCGCCCTTGGGGGCTGAAGTCCAGGCTCCATTAATTTACAGGGAAGAACACGTGTGAGGAGCTCGCCACAGCCCACGGTGGGGATATTTTGTGGCAGCACAAAATCTCCACACAATGCAGCATGATTGGCAGCTGCTCCCTGAGAGCAGCCTGTGGCTGTGCAGGAAAGGTTGCAGCTGCTGGGATGGAGAGCATTGGCAGTCGGTGATGGGGACTTGCCCACAACATCCCTTTGAACCATGCAGAGCACTGGGAGCCTTCCACATCCCTCTCTTTGGAGTTCACCCAGTTCTTCGCCTCACACCTAAAATTTGGGAAATAAATTGCTTTTTACCCTCTGGTAGATAAGGTAGTTTACATACAGGCACGATTGGGGGTATCCAAAATGGATTTATAGAAACCACTGCTGGAAGGCTAGACAGAGAAGTGCTATCATTAAAGAAAAAAAAAAATTAAAAAGGAAAGGAAACCACAAATTTTATTTCTAAACATTTCCCTTAGGAAAGGTTGCAAAATTTAGGGAAATGAGCCACAGCTGACATGCCTGACAAATAACTCTCACGGAATCTATAAAGTGAGTTTATTTGTGCCATCTTTTACAGGAAGGGCTGTGCCTGAGCTCTGCGGCGCTGCCGCTGGGGTTGCTGAAACACCCGGCTGGCGATCAACATTTTGGATGCTCGTGAATAACCGGAATATGAGCACCTTAAGCACAAATTCAACAAAGGTTTTTTCAAGTTCATCATCACATAGGAGATTGCATCATTCATAGTGGCATTTATAGCCATCAGTACTATACAACCCATGGTAACAGATGACATTGCATGCTGAAAGAGGCCGTGAAAGGTCTTTCATACTGTTTCCTGCTCCTAATGACAGCTTTTACTGCCAGTTAGGACAGAATCCAAACACATGAAGTCATGATGGCTGTAGGTGTTGATTTGGATATTAAATGTATAACCTAGCTCATGCAGCACCAATTAACAGAGACAGGTTTTCAGTGCACAGTGCGGAGAGGACTGTAGGTGTAGGGACAGAGAGAATGAGCCCAAGACAGGATATTACCCTGTTAACAAACAATTTGATGTGCAGAAGTATTTTATATTAAAAATATGTTTGGACACCCACATACATAATCATTTGGACATCATGCCCTTAGAGTCTATTCCAATTTACCATATCTATGGGTTCATCTAGTGGGTTTCTCAGCTGGGTGTGAGTGACATTTATACCTCTTTGTAGACATGTTTTTGTTTGTGTGTGTATATTATGCACACGTATTTTCATGTTCAGATGAAACTTCCACGCCTATAGAAAGCTCACGAATATTTTATAGCTTTTGTTCATGAATCCATTAATGAGTTTTATAAACAGTGATAATTTGCAAAAATAACATGTCTGAAAGGCAATACCACTTTACCTATAAAAGACCTATTTTTTTTTCTCTTTTTATTTTCCCTACTTTGGATATGTTTTCCCAAGCAGTCTGTGAAAGTGTTTACTGGTCTATCCACTCTTTTTAAACCTGGGACATTAAGAGCACGAGAGTGAACATATACACACACACCTACTCACTGTGTGCACAGTTCCATCTTTTCCAGCCTACAGCTAACAAGAGCCCTTTAATTGCACTGAAACCTGATCTCTGCCTGGCAAATCTGCTGGTCAGTGCAAACCTCAGGCTGTGCTGGATGGGTCCAGCCTTGCCTGTGGGTTTGCAGCTCCCCAGACCCGGGCTGGCGTTGATAGCTCGTGGCTGGGCGGTCTGGCGTTCCTTTTCGGAATAAAATGTCTGTGTGTCCCCGCGTGCGCACGTGTGTAATAAGTAATAAGGGTAATCCCCTTCTGATGACAGAAGCTTCAAGTGGTTACAAGTAGCAGACCTGTTTTTTAGATGCCTGAGGTAACAGTCTATAAGGTGCAAGGTAAAGAAATAATTAATTACGGTCACTGGTTAAAATGGGGGAAATGATATACGATCGCAAGCTTTTATTGCAAGTGCTTTGATTCAGCACGGGGAGGGTTTTTGGTGAAGTGTCAAGACACAGAGTATTTTTCTGCAGTCAAAGGTTGAATTTAAGTAATCACCCAGTGCAATTTTACCCGTATCAGATGTTCACAACTACAATGCATGCAGGGGGAGGAAAAGAAGTGAAAGATGGAAACAGAGAGAAAAAACATCCCCTGAATTCTCAACATGCAGTCTTGCTGAGTAACCACATTCATAACCGAGTGGGAGTGATTTGTTCTGACAACACAAGACTACTAATTTTGCTGAATTAACAGCATGACTAGTAGTGGGTGGAGGGGAAGAGGGAAAAAAATAAAGAAGAGAGACCTGTTATGGGCATTCCCAGCCTATTAATTGCCAGGTGATAGGAAAGTTACTTGGTCTATAAGTTGGTGTTCAAGAAAAACTTTGATGTGTTGCTTAAGCAACTAAATATCTGGAGTAACACAAGTAAAAGATCAAGGTGCATATTTATATTTTACAACTAAAGCAGGTTTACATTTAGTGGCAAAAAGGGGAAAAGAACAGCTTGGATGCCTTTTTCCTTCTAAAGCAGAGGGCATTTCACTAAGAGTCCTTAAATTAATGTAAACTTTTTTTTATTCCTCACATTTGGAAAGACATGAATCTAAGATTAATCTCTACTGAAAAGATTAATATTTTCAATCCAAACTTTGAAATCCACTTGGACAGACCAGAGCTTCCAGCTGTTGTTTATGCTATTAGTTAGAAAAATCCAAGTGCCATGCTTTTAAAACAAAATTAACAAAAAAAGCTCTATTGAGTTAATTTTGTAGAATTATGCTAATAAGCACAATTTGCACCATGCAGGTTTACTTTGTGGTTTGTGGTGACTTTGTAGAGGTTTTGTGAGCAAACCCAAATGTGGTGACAGCAAAACCTTTCCAAAGCACAGACTTTCATGATCTAAGCACAGAATTTCCTTTTGTGGTCATGTGTGACGTGGTTTTTGGATAATAAATATCTGTAATAAGGTTTCCTTAGGTTGGCTCACAGGGCCTGAGCCTCTGTTTTTAATGGCTGTCTTTGGAGGAGTTTTGGTTACATATATTTTCTTAGAATTTGAGCACTTCTTAGAGACAGCATTTAATTACCTCGAGGCTGATCCAGGGACACATTGCTCACTCACCACTTCAGACCACGGATGCTGACAATATTCCTCTGTATTACCTTGGCCAGTCATCAGGACATGATTCTATCCAGCAGAAGCATCCAAAAGAGGTAGGTGGAGTGGAATAAACGTCAAGTGACTTGATGGCTCTTTGAATGTGCAGTTAAAAGCAATTTTGAGCTTCTCTAGTCAACAGTAGGAGTCCTAAAAAGGCTGGAAGGAGCTGGCCCTGCTCTGGTCCCCCAGGACATGAGGGACCTATTCCCCACTGGAAGCATGTGTACAGCAGTTTTCCAGCTTTGCTCCTCATAATTCCCTCCTCCTCAAATCTAAACTGGTGAATGAAGAAATATCCCCCTTGTGACAGCCTGGATCATCTAAACTGATACTATTGTTGTGGTGGAAGGGGGGGCACAGGAAGGAACCACATTTAGTATAGAAACTTGTTTCTATTGGTACACAATTAAGAGGCAGATGAAGTACTGATTTAAAAAAGAAAGGAAAAAAAAAAAAAAAAACCTGAAAGAGGAACCAACATGTTGCCAAACGCAAACCTACAGAAAAACCCCAACAAAAAGCCCAACCACCGAAAAAACACTCCTTTTGTAAGGCACTCTTTGTTGCAAATCAGTAAAAGTTGATTCCTGTAATGAATTAAAATATTCCAAAAGCTTAAAGCTTCTATCACAGTTGACCTTTAAGGCATGTAGCAGCAAAGAAGTTAATACACTTTGCACATGTTGCAGAGCAACAGGTGGTAGAAAAACCCATGCGGGCTCCTTGCATTCCTTACTTTTCAAACTGGTGGCCCCTGGTATTCTGGGATTTACACTACCTCCCCCAGGCTCTGACTGACAAGCTAATCGGTGTGCTGGGAAGCCCTGAGCTATTGATTCCACTGTAACAGAACACCTCCCCGTCAATGAAACTGCAATGAAATGCTTCAACAACGAAGAAAGGGAGGCATTAGGCTGTTGAGCAACTGGAAGAAATTTGCTTGTAGGTAGTGCGGCAGAAATGAAAAGGCTCTCGGGGGCACAAGCTTGAAAAGCCAGGTTATTAAAAAAGCCACAAAGCTGGAGTCTGGCTGAGTGGAGAAAAATAGTTATGGCTCAGTTAGGCGTATCTAAAAGGAGGAGGGAGGGGAACACAGCTTTCAAAATTGCGTTAATCCCCCATGTACTTAATTTCTTTTCTTTTATGGCAGCTTGTAGTATAGCAACAAGTATTCAAGCAGTTAATAATTTTAAACAGTTTAGCTTTCCGTAGGCAATATATCTTTAGCCTTAATTAAAATTTTATTTTAGTAGGGGGAAAATATTAAAATGACATTCTGATCATCCTCTAAGATGGAAAATATATGATAATATGAATATTTTATTAGACAAACTATTATTAAACAGCTGGTGCAAAATCTTAGCCACTGATTAGTTGGGTTTGTTTGAAAGGCAGGTCACTATTTCTTAATAATGGCCCAACAGCCTTCCAATAGCACTAACAACTACTGGCACAAAGGTCTTAATATCTTGTACTGCAATCCTAATATCCCTGAACTGGATTCCTGCAGTGCCAGTCTGGCAGATGGTTCCCATTTTGGGGTGAAAAGAATGCCCAGCTCATCACCTGGGCACACCTCTAAGGTGGTGGGTCTGTATTAAGATGTATTCTGCTTGCTTCAGGAGAGCTGCAGGGATGGGTATGGGGTGAGGAATCAGCTTGGCCGTTTTAATTGGGATGGGAGTCAGAGGGGAGCTGTCAGAGCGGGACTTTGAGGGTGGAATTTGCATCTGCCGTTAATTCAGGAGCCTGTTTGCTGACCTTCAGGCACCGTTCACGTCGTATCTATTTACTCAGTCTTTTCCCAAGTGAGCTGTCAGCTTTTCTTTTGGAAAGTTCTCTCCCCCCTGCGTGGGTCGTGGAGTACAATAAAAAAAATGTGAAGGCCTTGATTGCACACGAGGCAAAATGGCAACTCACATAGGCAGCCAAATTAATTTTTCAATGATAATAAAATAGCTGACATTGTACATGAGGTAAAACAGGCAAAAGTGGCCTTTTAGGAAATTTTCCATCTAATCAATTATTTTGTAGGTTAAAGAATTTTGCCTTGAACATAAAATGGAGATGGATTTTCTGCACTTTTTTTTTTTTGTTGATGATGGTTGTACGATTCTCCGATTCTATGAATATCGCTATATGCAGGGACTATTGTACCATATTGGAGTGCTCTGATACAGAGGGGTCAGGACCAATTATTTTTTGCATGTTAACCCATGTTTTAATTGTACATGTCCCAGGTCTGTTCCTTTGCCCACTGGAGCTCTGCTGGAGTGAGTACCAAACATCTGTGATGGACAGAGCTGGGCAGAAACGCCCAGTGTTCTCCACAGGCAGAGAGAAAGTATTTAAACAAAATAACTTTTAAAAACTTAAAATCACAGAAACACAACTCCTACCCATACTGAAGCCAATCAGAATACTGACTTTGATTTCCGTTTGGCCAGAATGGAAAAAAAAAAATAAAATCTTTCTCTTGTTAAATACATTCTATCAGACAAAGAGTGGCACATGCACAAATAATGGACCTTTCCTAAAGTTGACCCATATATTTTTTGCCTTAATTATTTTCTTGTCCTTGGATAAAATTCATCTGAGGTTGATGGACATTCACAGAAAACTTGGATTTGTGTCAACAACATTAATTAATCTGAACCCAGAAATATGCAGCCCAACACAGAGGAGTTCTGTTTTACATTTGTGCAGTCTGGGCCAAACTCTCATGGACTTTACTCTCATCAAAATGAAATGCTCCTGCCATGAAATGTATATGAGAGACACAGGGCTCAGCTGAATAGCAGGCCAACAGCTGTAGACCTTGCTAATAAATTCCCTGAATACCATGTTATCAATGTTCACGACGTTCTTCTAACCCCAGATATTCCTCCCACTATATATATTTTTTTTTGATTAATTCATTTTGGTCTGGTGTGAAAAAAAAAAAAACCACGGGAGAACACATTGTGTGTCCATTTTTAATTTAAGAATTTTGTAAATTTTTACATCATTTTTATTATATAGTGGGAGTGTTACCCAATATGAAAAGCAAATCTGAGCTCTTATTTCACAAGTTGAACCCTAGTGTTTTACAAATCATTCCCATTTAAAATTTTTGGTCACGATTTCCTTTTAAGGGTCTGTAAATCATGTGTTTTTCCTGTTGTTCCATTTAATGAAACATTAAAAGCTCTGTGTGTTTTTCCAACCCATCAAATATGTGCTGGTGTAGACTTTAGAACTGGACAACAAAAGTGTCTCAGGTCTAGCTCATACCAGTTACTGACATGGAATCTATTTCCTTTCTGCCTTTTTGCTTTATTATGGGCATATTTTATAGATCTTAATGATGAGCATGGGGAGATGCTGGAAGCTTGGAGATAGGGTGTATTTTTCTGAAAGACACACAGAGAAATAAAAAAAGAAAATAGTTTCTCAGGACTATTAAAGTCAGGAAGTTTTAAAATAACCAAAAGGGGCTGAAACACACTGGAGAAGATAACCAGACCTGTTCATTGCAGGTAATGGTTAATAACTTTGCAATTATTGGCTATTATTAGTGAAAATACAAAAGAAACTAATGGTTGGTTAAAAAAACCAAAACAGAAGTTAAAACCCTCAGATATTTAATGCAAATGGGGTTGATTTCTCTTAAATCAATGGGCTTTTAAGCTTCCTCCAGGCTTGAGATTTGCAGAGAAGTCAGCACTGGCATAGCTTAAAGCAGCTGTTAATGCAACACATGCCTGTCATTTGCTGTTGACAGGCCTTAATAAAAACCTAATCTGAGGAAATTATGAAAAACCTACATATTATGCAATCTGGTTTATGTTTTGGCATGTGGCAAGCATTGGTCTGATACCCAGGAAACCATCATGTATGTATTTTAGTGCCATTATTTCCACTCTAAAGGCAATTGCCTTTTAAAATATTTTTATTATTATTAGTATTTTTTAAAAAGTGTTTAATTATCCAATACTCAGACAAGTTTGCTTTGTGGTACCATGGGTGTCAGTTTAAATCTTTCTCTTACAGAAGCAAGAATTCTGAACAGCATTTACTGACTAGGTCAGCAATTCAACTCTGATACATCCTTTCTGTCCTGACTGTGCTCCTCTTTCTACCAATTTCTGGCTTCTCTGGCATGCTTTGAGTTGTCCCATTCTCTTAGAACTGAAATATTTTAAGAAACCTCCCTTTTTCTTTTCTTTTCTTTCCAACTCTTCTCATTGGGGAATGGAGTCTTTACAACAACACCAACAAAAAAACTACCACTGCCATAAACTAAGCTTTGGCTCTCTCCTTTTTTTTTTCTTTTTTTTTTTTTTTTTTTTTTCTGTGAGATTCTTCTTTGGTTTTAATGATGATAAAATACTTTTGGTCACATGAAATTACTCCTTCTCCTGAATTTATCTGGAGCTGCAGGGAATTCACTGGATTTCCCTGTGTCCCTCCAGGCATGCTAAACCTTATTTACTAGTTTCATCCTATACAACAGAAAATGTGTTATCTCTTAAAACACCATAAAGTTCAGTTATATTTTTAATTTTGGGTGTGATAAATTCTTTCTTGCTTGCTTGTTTCTCTTTTTCTTATCTTTGTCTTTCTTGCAGTATATTTTTGGGGGTGTGTTTTTGTAAACCCTTCAATAAAGTTTTAAAAATTTTTTTACAATTCTGATACATTTTTGCCACTGCCTATGGAGTATGGTATTATTTAAACTCTTTAAAATATCTAAAATATGAATCTGTGAGGGAACTTTTAAAAAAAAAGAGACACAAAGAAAAAGAAAAAAGCCACAAAGCACAATCAATAATAAGAGGGCAAAAAAAGGGGTAAAAAAATTTCTGTAGATATTCAGGCTGGAATGTGAGTGCTAAGGAAAGTCTTTGGACAAATTCAACACAGATTTGGCCTCCAGCTCTGAGCTGGCAATTCCAGTAGAAGACCAGACCTCTACCCTGTGGTAAAGAGGTACAGAATAATGCCTCTTTGAATTAGTTTCAAAACGTTGCTGTGATGCAGACGAATTGCTCCTCAATGCCCAAGTGCAGCGCACCAACATAATAGCACATTGTTAAGTCACACTGCCATTAAAGGATATAGTTATTAATCAAATTAAGTCAAAACACAAAGCAAGAACAAATTAGTATCAGATGACATGTCTCACTGTGAGCAAAGGAGAAGGAATGGAGGGGACCTGCCATTTTAAAAGAAAACAATCTTTCATAAAACTAAAACAGAAGGTGAGGGAATATCCCACTACGCAGTAACTGGCAGCTGGTATGTGCTGTCTGGACAGTATTTGTCTTTAAATTCACATGACAGTCCTAAAATTCTGCAATCAGTGTAACTGGTGTCTTTCTGAAGCTTTGGCTAAACTCTGAATAGTGTTTGTTCCTGGAGATGTGGGAAGTGTTTACCAAGAAATATAAAAGTACTTGAAATTTAAGGCATTTAATATTTTATTATATTGTTCCATCCTGCTACAGATTTTTTCAGTGTAATTTTTTGTAATTTTTTAGCTTCAGAAGAAATGTTAGTTCTCATTGAAAGATGATTTGGGGCTGGGGGGGATTTAGATTACTATTTCCATAAATTCCGTGGAAATGTTTCATTTGTGGGTCGTGAAACTGATCCAAATATTGTGATTTGTGCATGATCTAGATAGCCTTTCCCAAAAAGCAACAATGCCCTAGTTTTGTGCAACTCTGATAACTAATCACACATGAACACATGGATTTACCCATGGTTACATGTGTGTGGGTGATCCCAAGAACCACAATATGTTTCAGCACTCCAAATTCTTCCAAGAACAGTTAAAATTGGTGAGCAGCTTATTGAAAACAGTGATACTTACAGTGCCTAAAGGTAAGGTAACAACATTCAGGAGTGAATAGGATTAAGATCCTGCATTATGATGTTCACCCTTGCAGTAAATTTAGTTTCTTTATGGATCATCAGGAACAGATATAAAACGGAAGCACAGCCTTCTGCACAGGAGGAAAAAAGGCCTTTTCCCGCTCTGTTTAAAAGTTGTTGTGCTGCTGGGGCATTATTTACTTGGCTATCACAGCATAAGCTAACTGTCAAATTATTCTAAGTTTTGCTCACAGATAGGTTTGCATTTTTGCTGTCTGTAGGTTCAGCTTGGCATGGGATTGGTGGGTGGCTTTGTGAGTCACCTGTCAGTGCCAAAGTGTGTTTACTTCATTAACAATTCCTGAGTGTGAAAGTTTGTTTGCCTTCTGCTCTTGCTTCCTGAGTCTATGGTTTCCTCATCATCCTGACATTGCCAAGCATGGTGCTAACATACTTCTTCTGCACAAGAGAATGTCATCACACGGGATTACAACCTTAAACAAAAGTCACAGCAGCGAGGCACTCAATCTCAGGTGAATTGCTTAAACAGTGCATGTTTGTGTTAGCTCAAATGTTAATATAGGCTGCTCTCTGCCATTATGTATTTGCTATGGGTGACAACACCTGGAGAATGTATCTTTCAGGACTGGGTGAAAAATAAACATGGGTCTGACTCAGTTCCATGCTAATAAATGCACTGAGGTGCCACAGAGTTTGTAATTAGTCTCCTCACAAGGTAGATCCCGATAGATGAAAGGGGTCTGCAAATAGGGACACAGCAGAAACTTCTGGAGGGATATTTGTACATGATGATAACTATTCCACTGAGTTGAGTGACTTTGTTGAATCACTAATGAATAACAAACCATCTCCTTCATGGCTTTTAGGTGATAACAAGTTAAAAGGGTGTATGTGTCATGATGAATGGAAACAAAAAAAGAGGATGGCGTTTCAGGGAGCTTTGAAATCTTGGAAAGACACAATCCTAATAGGACAGGATCTGGTAATCTTTGACCACACTGCTTTATTCCTATAAAGATCAGGACATCCTTTACTTATATTATCACTAAAATACAGTGCAATGAGCAGGGCTGGAAAGACGTTTCAAAGGTGTTATGCTGATAGCAAAGATTTGGAAACGTGAAGGAACAAAGGGCAGATAGATGCAGATTTCAACACACAGAGAGGCTGCTGTGCTAGTTGCTTTAAAAGAGACTGTAACCCAACATGTGTACTTCAATCTTTGCTCAACAGGAATGGGCTTAAAAAAACCCAAAAAACAACCCTTAAATTATTTTCCTTGTTTGAGGCTTGTATGGGTGAGAAATCCAGCAATTATTATAGGGTGTTAAAAACAAATCAACCCACATGTAATAGGGCACAACTCCCCTGAAGCAAGTAGAGCTGCACCTGTTTCAATCAGGGCTTCATCTGGTCTGTTGAGGTGAGTTTGAGGCCCACCAACACCTTTCAGATGGATCTACCATAAGTCAACAACAGATGACAACAACCTTCAACCCCACTAGCAAACAATCCTCATTCCAGAAGTGTTCAGAGAGCCACAGGGGAATACTGGAAAATAAACCTGTTTTGGGAAAGAATGGGCTTTCCACAAGTAGCTGTGACTAGTTCTAAATGTTCACACCACCAGTGAGCACAGTAATGCAGCCATCTTTTCCTATTGTATCTATAGAGATATGGGGGAGATACCAGAAGATTATACAAATTAAGGAGAATGAATGTATGGTCACATATTAAGGTGATAATAGATTCAAAGAGCTGTTCCTGACTGTGTCTAGATGAAGCAATTCTGATGATGAACCTTAGTTAAAAACAGTTATCGAGATACTATCAGCTTTACACATTAAATATTCCATGCCCAAAAAGGAAACAAAACAGAATCAAAGCTTCTAATCAGTTTATGATCCAGAGATTTTGCCAACCAAACTTATTGGAAGAAGTAATGTAAACAGAAAGATGCAAGCAAAGTCAGTTAAGTGGAATTTAAGCTGTCAAGCTACACTGTAGAACTCCATTACCATATCTCCTCGCTTTTTTTTAATAGTATTCTCTGAAAAGCACTAGATGTAATAAAGTCAATTTAAAATTTGTTCTACCAATCTTTTGCATCTGTAATTTTCCCATTAAATGTAAATGCCCATGAGGCATGCTATTTGCATTACATTGCATTTACAGTCTTTAAAACAAACTATAAATCCCCTCCTTGTTTCATGTGATTGATGCTGTGTGTATAAATACCACCATAAACCTCAAAGGGGGCTAACAGTGACAGTAAATTAAAGTTTTCAAGTCTGGCAGCATCTCAGCACTTCAGCCCTTGATCTTCAGCAGCGTTGTTAACCCCCACCTCATTGCCCTCCTGAACTCACCTTTTCCCTCCCCTTCTCTTTTTTTTTTCCCACCCCTTTTTCCCTGTGCTGTCCTTACTCTGATTTCCTTGGGAAACACCTTTCCATCCATGCAGGCTGAACAGAATCAGGAATATGCTGTTAATTAAAAGGGGGCTGCAGCTGTTTGCCAGATAGAGCCAGGCCTGAACTTTGCTGTCTTGGTGTAGCTGAGTTTGAGACTCTCAGGCCATCCTGGCTTTGTAAACAACAGTCAGCCTCAGCTCTCCTGATTAACCAGCACCATTCCAAAAATTATCTGTTTTTCAGGATATTTATTATTTCTCTGATTTTTGGGAGTTTTTTTGGTACTTTTCTTCCCCTTCCCTTTCTCATTTCTGCTTGTCTTTCTCTGATGTGCTTCAGGCCATATGCAGAAGAAATTGAGAATTGAAATAGTCACCAAGATGGAGGAATGCATCATGTCACTATTCAGATTTCTGTTTATATAGGTAACCCCACTATTCCTTACCAATTTTGCAATAAAATTGACCTTGATTTGATCCTGTTGAATCTTGTCTTTGAAAGATGTCAGGTTCTCTGATGGTATCTGCCACTGTTAAGGAGGAGACACAATTTATGCCAAAATTATCCAAAAGACTTTGTGGGCTGAACCCAGCTTTATCATAGGTAAAATGTACTGCAGACTAAAGCTTGCCTGCCACCTCTATGGGTCTAGCTCTCTTTTTTTTCATATCAGACCAAGCACTAACATCTCAGCACTCTATACTGTAGTGAGAAAAAAAATAATTGCTTTTTTCTTAGAAAAAAAAATAAATGAGAGAATACTGATGCTACCATAGAACATGTGTTCAAATCTCCAGGGCAGAAGGAATTCTTTCCCAACAAGTGAAATATTTGTTGGTAAGATTTTTAAAGATTATGGTCAAAGTGGAAAGGTGGAGGTGGGGGGGGCGGGGGGGGGGGTTGCAGAAAAATCAGGTAAAATCTGAATGGCAATGAGGCTACTTAATTATTTTAGGCTACTAATCTCCACAAGAAATCCTCAGAGCATCCAAAAGCAGGCAGAGTTGCAGGTGGGTCTTTTGTGGGATTTGCATAAAGGGGGAAGGGAAGGCAGCCCTCCTATCACTTTTTTTCCTCCTACCCTTCACACTCAAGTGGCTCTTCTACTTAGAGGGAGTGATTTCTATCCTACCTATGGCTTTGTGAGGTGCTCTCTTCTGTAAGCCTCTCTATGCTATAGCCTTTAGAAGTCAGTGATTCCCAAAGCCCTAAAAGCCTTTATGAAATTGAGAGAATTACAGCCAAAATGCTTTTTCTGCAGTGTTTCTGAAGACCACCAGGATTTGGTAAAAATTAGGAATGTGAATGATCACTTTTATCACTAAAGTGGCTGGGATACATATGGATATAGAGGGAATAGAAATTAACTGTAAGCTGTGTAGATAAATTTGAGACCTAAACAAAAGAAGAGATGCATTTGGACTGAATTCCCATTAAAACAAATTTAACAACTACAGAGGGGATATGTCATTGGTATATTTCCTGAAGAAAATATGATGTGCATGTCTTGAACATGGATAATGGTATTCAACAGTCTGCATCAAACTGTGCAGAGCAATGACACAACAGGTGAAAGCTGATGGCTCTTCAGCTTCCTATAAAGTGCTTCCCCTTGGGTTTTACCTTGGAATTCAGTTATCCACAAGTCTGACAGCACCCAAAGGAAACCACAGTATTTCTTGTCTTTGGACATGAAAGAGGTCTGAAGATGTCCAGATTACATGAAACAAATCCCAGGTTTATTCATGCTGATAGCAACTTTTCACTAAACTTTGCCATGTCTGGATTTATAATAAACCACCAAGACAAGCCTGGCTGCCACAGCTTGGTCTTGAGAGCCACATCTTCTCAACATTGCCTTGGGACTGTTTTCTTTGGGGCGATAATTATCAGTTTGGGATTTCCCATGTTTTGCTGGGAAGGATTTCTCTTTAGCAGTATCATGAGTGCAAGGAACTTGCACAAGTCTAAGTATGTGTGACACCCTGGCAGAGGAGCTGGCCAGTAGCCTGGACACAGAGAGCTGTCAGTCTGGGGACAATTTTATATATACTCCTTAAAATGGATGCTGGTATGGAAGGGTTTTTTTGACTGAGTCTCCTTTTGAAAATGTTAGAGTACTGATCAGATATTAAAAATCATTAGAAATACCATTTTTTCCACTCTGAAGCATCCCCCTTTTAACCCTTTATGAGGGATCCCTGTGTCCCCTCTGCCAGTTTTGCCCTTCACTGTTCCTTCAAGTTACTTGGACAACCTTTCCTTTCAAAGTTATTACAGCAATTTGACTGCAGTCAGCTGTGTGATGCCTTCAGCAGTGGTCTGGGGACATGGTCCCTAATCTTATGAAGAAGTCACTGAATGGGTCTTTCAAACATCTCTTGATTTCCTTATTAGAGGGAGTTCACTCAAAGGCAGAAGCTCAATGTGTGTCTTGCAGGTCATAGAAATAACTCAGGACATTCCTTCACCTAGAAATGAATCTCTTGAGAGCTCAGTTTACTGCAATCAGATTCAGATTTACAAAGCAAAATGAATAAAGCCCAATTTTGATACTACTAATATATAAACACTCACGCATCTATATATTTTAAATACACTTAAATTTCATTAGCAATGATTGTTTAGAGAAACATCATTACATTCCTGGGCTTGGGAGCCTTCTCCAGGGTTGTGAACAATCAAAGATTTATTTGAGCTTTCTGCACACTGGGAAATGAAGACACAGAATCTCATTATCATGTCTATTAAAAGGCAGAATCTGGGGTACATCTAAGAAAAGATGTATTACTTTTTAAACTGCATGGCAAACTGTGAAGTACTACAGGGACTTGAACTATTTAAAAATACTCTGGGCTTATGAGTAAGAAAAAATAGGGTCTCTTTCCCAAACAGTATAAAAATATCACACCATTAAATTCTGCTGTTATTACAGTCTTGGAAATATGATTGTATCTACTTTTGCTTGAAGCTGGTTGATCCCTGAGCTTGGTGTTGGGGTCGAGGGACCATGGAGGGCTACCAGAGTGAGTTACTTTTGGGACAATGCAGTGGGGGGTATGAACAATGACCAGTTAAATTCTAGTTAACCCCAATTATAAACCTTCACCTTTGTTAATTAGATTAATTCATCAGCAGGCACTGCTCTTACACTGTCTTGGAGGTGTGTGATCCAACATTTTCACCATTTAGTAGAAGTTAAAATCTTTCATGTCACCAGTCTGTTGCACACAAATGGCCACACAATATATTACTGTAAAGGCAAAACTGGGTTAAGTTTACTTATAAATTAGAAGGTAACATTTATTCTAAGGATCCTTCTTAGAAGTGAAAAATTTGCCTTGCAAGCACTTTCTGTAGTTATTAAAGATCTCCAAGCTATGAATCGGAGAGCTTAATTAAAAGAAACAGAGACATGTCCAAGGAAGGGAAGAAAAGGGCTGAACAGCAGTATAGGCAATTCTCCTAGATTTTCAATGTCTCAGCCTTCCCTTGATCAGTGTCCAAAATTTTGCATGCATTGATGCAGTGTCTCAACACAGTGACCTCTGGAGACCTGAGTGCAGCCAAGGCCCCTCTCAAGGCCCCAGGTGATGGTAAATGTGTGGCCTTCCAGAGCTGAAAGACTGGTTATATCTCCTGGTGCCCTGGTGGTCAAACTTCCATGTGGACTTCCCATCAGAGAAGCAAAGTTTATTTTACTGCAGGTGTGGAAAGCAAAGGGCAGCCTTGAACAGCACCTGCTTGGGCTGTGTTGGCTTGATAAATCTTTTTCACAAATGTGAGAATGACTGACCATTTTTCACGCCAGCAAACACCACACAGTTAGTTTGCATAAACAGACGAGTTTTGCTCTCAGTCCCACATGTGCAATAAATTTACACTGATCCTATTAAATACAATGGGGGTAATTTCTAATTTATATTTGTGAGAAAGCTGCATTTTGTCCATGAAATACTTCCAACAGAATGACTTGACGTCGTCTGCAGCTCTTTGGAAACTCTGTAACACCCCTATGAGGCAGAGACATACAGAATATATGTGGAATGCTGCACATACAAAATATATTTATGCATTTCCAATATGCAGTGTGTAAAAGGAGGCAGGAGAGCTCAGCTCCTGACAATGTCATTGCTTAACTTCCCATTTGAGTGAAAAATCTGTAGTGATAATATTAAAAGGAAAAATGTTTAAATGTTTAAAAATTAAAAAGAAAAATGTTTACCAAAATGAGAATATTTTTTAACGTTGAGAAATGTTTAAGGACTGGCTACAAAACAGTAAAAAATAACATTGTGAATCATAAAGCTGCTTTGCACTCTCCAGCAATGCCCAGACACTTCCCTGTCTCTGCAGAGCTGGAGCTTCTCTTAACCCTGGTTCTGTTTTAATTGTGTGCATGAATGTTGGATGGAGGTTTGCATTTTGGGGGAAAATCTTTTCTTGGCTCACCACCTGGGTAAGAGAATACAGAAATCACTGAGCCACAAGAAGCCACATTTTGACTTAGAAAGAGGGTTTGAAATGTAAAATGTTTTGGTATATGTCTATGAAAATGTATATTTGCTTAAGAGATTGCTGTAACACATTTCTGACACTTTATTTCTCTACTTTCAACAGCTACTTGGTTTGGGATGACTGGAATAAATCGAAATTAAAGGAAAGAATATTATCCTCACTTCACCTGAGAGGCAAGGAGCAGCTGGACTGGAATAAATGCAGGAAGAACATCTTAAAATTGTTACTCAAGGTAAACAGGAAATGGGTTTAGTCTTAATTAAGAACTGTGTGTTTGTAGCTGTTGCAATTGCTCTGTATCAAATATCCAGAACACTGCCCCCTTTTTCATACACTAAGTAGTGATATTGTTCTGCTACCCTCTCCTTGAAAACCAAAAGATCTTATGAGGCAAGCAAACAGAAATTCCAGATTATGGAAATTAATTAAAGCACACAATGCTGCCTTTCTCAATGTTCAGACTCAACTAATTAGGGATTAGATTATTCAAGAGAAGCAGATCAATTAGGATTGCTTTCTGTAAAAAAAAACAAAACAAACCTCAGTGAAATATAGTTACCTGTTGAAAAGTGAAAGAAATTGTGCCCATGCACAATGCAGGGATCAAGGCACAATACTGCACGTTGACAAAATAAATTATGAAAACAATAATCATGTTTATCCAATCTCTTTGTGCAAAACTGTTATTTTGATTCTAGTGCCAGCTGTCTGAAACTTTAATTTAAGTGCTTGCTTGAGGCAAGACATTTGGGATACTAGTTTAGAATGTTTTATAGCCTAAGCAATATGTTTTACTAACATCAAATCCTATGATGATGATTTTAATGGTAACTATAATATGTTCAAGGGGGTTCCAGAGTGATCTTTGATTTTACCAGAATGCTTGCATGCCTAATGAACCCCGATATTTTTTGGCTTCATTAGCTGCCAGCTCCCCAGGAGACTTCTCTGCAGGAGGTGAGCACTTTGTGTTTTAAAGGGAGACATACAAAGCAACACACTGCGCTTTACATTGGTGTCGAATGTATGTGTGTGCAATCTGGGGAAATGGTTAATGAAAGAATTCTCTCCACAAAGACTGATAAAAAGAAATGCTTTGTGATGCTCTAAACTATCCATTTCAGTGGTTGGTTCCTGTTTATATGCTAAGAAGAATACATTATCCCTTGACTTGTGGTCTGAGACTCTTCTCCAAAAATCTGGGCCTCTTTCTACTTGTTCCAGAGGCAGCAGGATTGCACTGCAAGGGAGAATCCTGCTGAACTCAATGGATAACCAGGATTCAATTATTTGTGCTGGAAGTGGTCTCTAGGCATTGCTCTTGAAACTCTGGCTCCTGTATTGCTCCCACACATCCCACAGCCCTTGTGCCTCAGTTTCCAGCAGCACAACAGGGCTGAGGACACTTGCAGGGGACCTGGGACGCTGCAATCCTGGGCTTGATGCCAGCACTGAGTGCTTACCAAAAGATTTGGTGCAAATAAAGGTTTGGAAGTGCTGCCTGGAGAAGCTGTGGCTGCACCAGCCCTGGAAGTGTCCAAGGCCAGGTTGGACAGGGCTTGGAGCACCCTGGGATAGTGGAAGGTGTCCCTGGCTGTGGCAGGGGGTAGAATGAGATGAGCTTTAAGGTCCTTTCCAAGCCAAACCACCCTGTGATTCCCTGATTTTATAATTCTTAATATATTCAGAGGGTTTTCTGAACCCACTGAAGCAGATGTTGGAAATATTCTCACAATGGGTTTGTCTGCTCTCTACTAAAAAGCAACATGTTGGGTAAATACATTGATATACACTTTTAACTAAAGGGATTCCAATCAAAAGGGATTTCCAACTCAAAAGTTTTCTTAAGGATAAAGGTAACATTCTGTGCTTTCTTTATTTTTCTCTCTTTTATTTTTCTTCTAAGTTTACTTGTTTTGAATGAAATATATCCTTTTCAATGAGTTTTTTTGGCACTGTAACACATAGCCTAACCCAGAAGTTAATGACTTATAGAAATAACAGCTTTGAAAGGGATATTTTCAAGGAAGGAGAAGGATTTAATTTGCTATGTGTTAACACTGATTCATTCATGTTTTACCAGAGCAAAACAACTATTTGCACTAATGTATATATTTATATAATTATACTATGTATATTTTTTCCCTCAACAGATCACATAATTTCACTGATTTGAATATAAAATTATTTAGTTGAAAATAATCAGTCCTGTCTTTTTCTTTTTAAAATGAATATCCAGTTTGAAAAACTGTACTCTAAAATAATTTTAAATGTAAAGCAATTCTGGTTAAGTCTTAATAAAAGGGGGGCCTAGATCTCCTGGGTCTAATGCATTACCTGCACATGTAGCCTTCCTGAAGCTATTAAGTTTTAAACTAATACTGCATTCCACAACCTACAGCCTCTGGGCCATTTGCAACACTCTGGGATGATTTTTCTGGCCCACAACTTTCCTCTTTCTCTGTTTTTCCTGATGGCTCCTCACAGATCAGCTCAGAGCTATTGTTCAATAGAATTAGCAGTCAGATCTCTGTTCCCAGCCAGCAGCCTTTTCTCTGTTTAACTGTTCCATTTTCTGACTAGATTTTTAGCACTTTATTTCTAGTATTGCTTTTGAAATCAATTTTTCACTCTAAAAAAAACTTGTCTTCATCTTTTACATGTACAATATTTTGTGGGTTATTTACTCATTGCATATTCCTTTTACTGATGGACATTCTCTCAGAGAAATATTAAAAGAGACTTTACAATGCAGGTTATGTGGCTGCAACAGAATAATCCTAATTTGGAGTTAATTAATGTAATTTTTTTTAATTGATTTATTTTCCCCTTTATGATTTTGAGCAATGGACCTGAAACATGATCACACAATTGAGTGATTTCATCTGGAAAAAGTTAGGAAAGTGGTTTTGTGCTGTTTTTTTTATTTATTTTTACTGCTGGTGACAAAAATATAGAACTGAATGAGAGGTTATTTCATTCAGCCAATTTGTTTTCTCTGATGGAAACTGAATGGTTCCAAGTCATCCTGGACTCCACTGGGTTTGACATCCATTGGACAACATGGGTCATTTTTATTCCATTAGTGTTTGTTTCCATTGCAAAGAATCCTTTTCCTGCTCAAATTTATGTCAGAGATAATAATCTATGTCTTGTCACTTTTCACTATTAAGGGGCTGAACCAGTCCTGATATTAGTAAACATTTGATGATCTTGTGGTTACAACAAAGAAAGAGTTTATTCTATTTCCATCTAAGATTAGCAGATGCCATTTGGTTTTGAATATTTACTTTAAATGGATTGACATGGCTTTTACAGCTGTAACTCCTAACTCATGATCTGTGATAAGGAGAAAATCTGTGAGGTCACCAGAAAATCACCACAGTCTAGATTTTTTCCACATCTAGGACGCTACATACCAAGAAAAGACAGTGAGGGTGTGTTCATAGGGGATGTGGTTTAGGGGTGGGCTAGGCAGTGTCAGAATATTGGTTTAACTCAGTCATCTTAAAGGTCTGGTCCAACTTAAATGATTCTATATTTCTCTGTATTTTGGGACAGAGCAAAGAAAATTGATGTAACATCGAAAAGCTGTGCATGACAAGACCTGAAAAAATGAGACAAAAAGCTCTGGTTGGATGTGATGCACTGGAGCTTAGACCCAAATGTACCAGCTAAGACCAGAAACACCTCTAGCTCTTTTGTGCAAGGATGAAATTTTCCCTCCATCTAGGAAAAAATAAACAAAGACGCTCCATCATCATGGAAATCAGGATATGTGGAGCAAAGAATCTGGAAAGTTCCAGACTCATGCTGCAAGTCAGCAGTATTGTTTGGACAGTCATATTTGGCCTTAAAATTATGACTTCCATTGAAAGCATGAATAGCAGCAAAAAACCCTGGAACACCTTGTTCATTAGTTAGAAAAACTCCACTTGTGAACCTCTTGGTGAACACAAAAGGAAGTGCCATAACTTTAGAAGATACCTTCTATTGAAATTTGATTTGACACATATTAAATCTGTGTGAGTAAATGACACAGCAAGAACTAATTGAGACATTATTAATAATGGTGAAATCCAGGTACAGTAGTTCCTATTGCTTCTCAGTTACTGGATTTAGTGAGCATCCAGCATACAGGAAAAGAAGAGCAATAACTTTACAGGAAGTAAGCTGCAGATGTACCTGGAAATCCAAACAGTCCAATGCTGACATGAGTTACAAGGCCACCCATTAATATTTGAGTTCATATCCATCAGTATAGTACAGGTTCCTCCTTATCCAATAAGATTTTTTATTTTTGTTCCACGCCTGTAGATTCAGTAACTTTGCTTTTACAGTTTGCTTCACTGAACAATGACAACAAATGTGTTGATTGTCACAAAAAACATATATCTTAATATGCATTTTATTCTTTTGCCTATATATTTCTGCTGAAAATCCATAACAGATCATAAAAAACACTTTTAAAATAAAAACTCAACTTAAAGGCACCCTGTGAGTGCAATTAGAAACATTTCCCATCACACAGCAAAGATAATATATCCTAAATGCTCTTAATTTCATACATCTGTTATGCTCTGTCATGAATTTTTTTTTCCCTCCCAAGACAAATTTTGAAGGTTTCTGCCAATTTAATTCAATTTAAAGCTTTTAATGTCAGCTCAGCAGGTCATGCCACTTTCTCCACGTTTGTATTAGGCTTAGGGAAGTCAGAAATATGACAAACACTTTTCATCAGTACCCTTTATTCATGACAAATAGCCATTGCATTTTCTCCCACTGTTTGTTTAATAAATTTTGCAATTGTTAATTTTTTGTCTTTTTTATGTATACACAGCACACATGCATGTGCACACATATGCAGTATCATTTTGTCTGGTATTTTCTTAGGCCACAAGTCCTTTGTATTTTTTTCAACAGTGCAAAGTGTCTTCCTAATTCCCCTTCTATCAAAATAGTTCTGCTACTATTTTTGAATGATTATTGAACAATAAATGTACATTAGTTTTTGACACTGTCTTGTAACTGTGCTCAAAGGATCTGACTTGATATTATTATTCATTTTTTTAAGAGTTATCAATTCCACTTGCTGAACAATTTTCAAGTTCTGGAGCATGTTAGATGGCTTAGAGTTGTATGTGTCAGAAATCCATAATAACCTGGATATTGCTATGTTTTTTTCTGCTTCTATTACAGTGTTACTGTGTAATTTCAACTCATTCATTGTATCTGTATCTGAGTAGTTTCCCTGTCACTGAATACCAGGAAAACACCCAAAATGTTTCTTTTTTAACCTTTGTGTGGGAAGAGTGGAAGGTGGAGGAGGCATGCATATATGAGGAAAAAAATGCACTATTTGTAAATATGTGTATATATTACTATCACTCTGTCTTTAATTTGAGAGAAATTGTGTGAATCTCAAGATTTCACTTGAAAAAGAAATTACCTGCCCTATGGAGTGATATATTTAAAGAGACACTGCACTCTGATAGACCAGCTCCTGACCATACACGGGAAACTTGAAGAGTCCTTGGATATTCCAGGCCTGGGAGAAAATGTTTATTCCAAGGAGGAGGTGACTCAGGATTCCCTGCTGCTGAGAGGCCAGGTTTCCTCAGAGTGCTCACCCTTGTCTCCACTGCAAGTTCTTTGCAGCTTTTTCTGACTGAAATTGCACAAACACGAGGAGCTTTCCCTTGCTAAGCCCCTAGCTTGGGGTCACCACCTGACAGTGAACCTCATTCTCCTCACTCACACCACCAGAGCCAAACTGGTGTTACTCACAAGAACATGTTCTCCAATATCACATTTCTCTCTTGACCATGGGGATAAGTGTTCAGAGTAAATTATCAGTGATTCCTGTGGCCCTACTGTAACACACTGCCCCAGCTGGGCTTGAGGGTTGCATTCCAAAGAGCTTCCCAAAATAAGTTTCAAAGTTTCCTGCAAAGGCTGAGACTTGGCTTGTCTTCCATTTGACCATTTTTTGGAGGTAGGACCATCCTCCAAAAAAGGTCCTATCTCTTTTGGAGGTAGGGCCATCACGCACTCCTGAAAATAGGCTTAGCCTCAAGACCAGGCTCACAGACCTCACCCAGCAGCCTCTCAGCTGTGTTTTTCTTTACCTGATTCTCAAAATGATTTTTCAGTTGCAGTTCTGAGGTACTGTACCATTGGAGAACTGAGTTAACCCAGGAACTGATTTATGGAGTAGCAGTCAGCATCTCAACATTTGCCTTCATCCCCAGGTGGGATGTGGAATCCTTGTTTCCTCAAAGGCATTTTGAAAGATTGTGGAGATATTTTATTTTCACTACCATTTGAAACAACAACAACAACAAAAAATTCTTTAATTTATTTTTATTTTTTCTTTAATTCTTATTGAAATGGAATTTCCAAGTTTGACTTTTCTGAGATGGCCCAAATAATTTCAGTTTGTGACAATACAATCCTGCACTGCAGTCTTCCTGGTGGTAAATAATCACCAGAATTTGTAAGTGAGGCGTTTGAGGCTACATTTCTCCAAAAGGGCCAAGAAAAATGGCAGAAATAAATCTGCAGTGCGCCTGAGTTGTGTGACATGCCTCAGTGGGAAGTTTATATAGCATTAATGCTCCAGCTAAATTCAAATGGCGAAATATCCTGATTGGGACAAGCCAATTTTCAATGGGATACATTGAGGTTTATGTCTAGAAATCTTCTGTGCCCCCCTCCCCATCAGCATAGCCTTTCACTCATATGTTTTGATTAAATGAGAATGATTTTCCAAAAGGGAATTCCAACACAGGTTTTGCTCTAAATTGTTTCACTGTCACCCTTTGTGGTATAAAGAAACTGAAACACATCAAGATCTGCTAGGAAACAGTGAATCTGTTTTCCCAAGGGAATTAGTGGCCGGGGAAACAAAGTCAAGGGGAGATTCTACATTCTCAAACACTGGGAAAAAACATCTTGGAAACAGTTAATTCCATTAAAAGAGCCTGGCCTTGCAGTCTGGGGAGAGGGTCCTGTGCGTCATGACTGCACACCAGCTCTAACACTGCTACAATTGATCAGGAAAGCAGATTTAAAATATCAGTCTAAGGCTTTTCTAATTATCTTAAAATAATCGTTTCACCACTTGAAATGAATACAGCCACAGAGCAAACCTTCCAAGCTGCTCACACACACTAACAGACACAGACTAATGACCCTAGAGAGCAGGCCAGCCCTTCTGATGCAGCATCCTCTGCTCTCAAAGACTAAAGTGACGTGTCCTCTGCTCTCCACGTGTTCCGCGGACCGGGAATGAAGCCACATCACTGCTAACACCATCCCGAAAATGACACCTGTTCAGCACAGACACCACCCAGGGACTTCCACAGCCAGTCCCTTGCAGCTATGCAATCAAAGATCAGTTTTCAATGAAATATTACTTACTTGAATCAATGTTGTCTTGATTCTTCGTGAAGGGTGCAGCAGGCATAAAATGTGATATTGATTTCTGAGATGTAGCCTGGTCCTCTCTTCGTGGCCATTTCAAAAAATGCAAAATATTTCTTTTCTTTCACACCACAGATCACGTCATCTTTACAAACTGGAGATCAAGGCCCTTTTATGTTGCCTCATATTTATCTCCTGCCCTTTTTTTCCTGTCCTCCTCTCTTCATCTTGCAGTTTTTCTTTCTCCTCCTTGAGTTTTTATTGCCTCTTCGGCTCTCCTCTTAGCTCCTGTTCTAATTTCTGCCTTTTTCCCTGCTCTCCTGAGTGCTTTTAGATTCTGATCTAATTTCTCATGTCTTCTCCCAGTGCTGCTCTCTCTCCTTTCTCTCTTTCTGACCCTCACCTGTTCTCCTTTCTGCATCTCTGACTCCAACTCCGCTGCTCCCCTTACGATGCTCCGGCTCTGGATTTTCCTGCTCGTCGGTCCCCACATCGCTCCTGGGCTGTTTTTAGCACTCATTTCAATATAGTTTTCCCTTCTGTATGCACAAATACAATGTCCCAGCCTCTCATAATAATACATCTTTTTTCTAGGTTGCCTCCCATTTCCACGATTAGCATGCATATCTTTTTAATGAAAGCTGCAGAAACGACCAGGAACAAGGCTCCCTAAATATGTAATCTGTTGCTGCCAGCCTCCCATAATAGACAAGGGTTACTTTTTTTTTTTTTCCTTTGCAGAAGCCAATATCAATTTAAGTCTATTGTACTGGTTTGGTTTAATTAATTTTGGAGCTAGAGAGGGGTCCAGACCAGAAACCATAAAGCTGAAACTGTCTCTCAGGGGTCTAGGGCATGAAAGAGGGAAGAATTAATATATATTTTGGAGCAGCAATTTCAGGTAGAAAAATCTGCAATTTTCTGAATATAGCACTGGCTAGGTGACCAAAATTAATATTTTAGCTGTGAAAAGTACCACAGAGGCTTGACCAGCAGCTAAGACAGGCTGTGTCTGAAACAGCCTCCAAATCCAGCACTTCCCTGGTGCTCTGCAAGGTCTCAGAGGAAGGGTCATTATGTCCTTGATATCCAAACCATGTTACTAAGCAGTTTTGCCAAGATTTGGAAACAATTCTTGTTTAGTTTTTGAGAGCTAAAAAGATTGCAGTGCATAATGACTTGCCTACAAATATTCTGGCTGATGTGTTGACTGTCATCCCACAGGCTTGGGGCTGGTCGTATACATGGCAACGATTTGATACCATAATTGGATGAACCCAAATCTTAGACTTAGGTCTACACTACAAATAGTTGTGGTTGCAAGCCTGAAATTCTCTTTCAATTACTTCATGTGTTATTTACTTAAGACATACTTTGAAAATAGTTACCAGTAAATTAATTCACTAAGGTCAACTTAAAAAAAGGGTTTGTCTGCCCTGTAAACATGGGTTTCTTCCAGATTAAAAAATAAGAAAATGTGAAAGTACAACATCTGATAGACTATTTAAAAAAAAAATTTAATACATTCATTTACATACAAGCCCCCTGAAATAATACTAACCAATAATACATTTAATACATTCATTTACATACAAGCCCCCTGAAATAATACTAACCAATAATACATTTAATACACTTATTTACATACAAGCCCCCTGAAATAATACTAACCAATTTCCTTGCTTTCATCTTAAAGTTCAATTGTTCTATATATTTCCCATTGTACAACACCAGTTCCATCCACCGTGGTCCAGGGAGTTCAGATATCTTCATTTTGCACTCTGATTCCTTCTTGGTTCTGAGAGCAGAAACCTGTATTTTCTGTCAAGGTAGAGAAAAATAACCTTGTTACCTTGGAGATACTCCAGACATGGTTAAAACTGTGGAAGAAAGTCTTCTATGCAGGGAAGAAGTCCTCTGGCAGGCAGAAATCCAGGGTATCCCATTGGAGAATCTGATCCAAAGCCAATTAGAAATGCCATCTCAGGCCCCACTGCTCTCAGCTTGGCTTTGACCCAGGAACATGTACTTCTTCTGAACAGGAAATCAAGTTTTGGAAACAGAATTAAAAGGATGACAAATTACTCTGGATTCTGCTAATTTACATTTCACACAAGTTCTATGGAAATCATTAGAGCTGCTCCTAATCTCAGTAGCAAAACTTCAAATCTCACAGAGTTCTCCTGGAGTTATCTGTGTTTAGACCAATGTGGCCTGACAATTTGGTTTAAGTTTTGTTTGACTAAGTCACAAAAGTATTTAGCCCAAATTAGTACATCCTGCAAGATGAAACGTGAAACCACGGCACAACACAGACACATTTCTCTTTCAAAGCTGTGTTTGGAAGAACTTAAGAACTTTGAACACTTTAAAGCTATTAAGTGGTCAGCTTTTGAGTTAGATTTGCCTTAGTACTGACACTGATCTCACAGGAATGCAACAGTCTTTACCACAAATCCTGTGCTAAGGCTTTCCCTCTGTTGTTCCATGATGTCCATGTCCAGCACATGATTTCATGTGATTGACTAGATGACAACACACCCAGACCCATGTCTCTAAACTGGAAGTTATCTTCAGGAAGTTTTTGCTGAAGGAAATGTCACTTTTTAAAGAGTCCTCATTGGAAAATATTTTATTTAGCTATAAATGCCTCGAAGGAAGAATTCAAATTCAGTAGAATCTAATATAATATGTTATTTTATATTGCAGCATTTCAGCAGGCAGAGGTAACATAGTTCAGTGAAAGCACAGGTTTCTTCCAACACGTCATTTAGATGAAATGGTGTGTATGTACATTTTATGTATTTTCTCTTTGGTTTGGTCTTTAAAAGATTTTTTTTTTCAATTTACAAGCTTTAATTTTTCATAAATGTAACCACTTTTGCTTGGCAAATAGAAGGCTGAATGAAATTTACCGTGAGAGTATTCCTAGCTGTGTCAGGATCAATCAAATTGCTCAGGAAAATATAGTTGGAGCTTTTGCCGTTTGGGCTAATTGGTGGTATTAGTCATTATTATCAGCTTGGTAATAATGTGGATCTTGGACATCTGCAATTATTTCTACACCTTGGTAGGTAACCTGGCAGGTTGGAACCTGGTATGCACCTGCAGGCACCTTGAATTAAGATAATATTGAAAATTAGTCCAGGTTTCAGATACAAGGGTACCAGAATCAGATGGTTCCTATGTGTTTAGTCAAAATAAATCCTGGGTCTGTACTAACTCAAACTAAGAGAAATCTGGAGATAGGCCATACATAAATACTTTATAGAGTGTTGTGTACACTAATTAATAAACACAATTTCTAAGAGCTTTCTGAACCTTGAATAAACATTGCTTAAACAAATGAATGCAAATTATTAATAGAAACTGTAATCTCCCTCTCTAACTATTATTCTTACTGGGCCCTAACTACTTTGATACCAGAAGATTAGAAGAGCAAAACCGAGTTAGCTTTGCCAAATAGGAAAATAAAATAAAAGCATGAAAGAAATAATCTTAAATCCGAGGCCCTGTACAAATAAAAGAATAACAAATCTTGTATTGCCCAAACCTTGTTGTTGAACTTCTAATGGTAAAACCTGGGCCTTCCACTAACTGTTGGATATTCTTGCATGACTGCAGTGTTGTTTTATGTATGTGAGCCAACCTTGCAATATAAGGTGACAAACAAAAAAGATGGAAAAATATATAAAATTGTAAAAAAAAAAAAAAAAAAGGGTCTACTTGCCACCTCAGGCTTTAAAACTCTTCTTACACACTTCAGCACGAAGTCTATTAAAGCGGAATATAGTGGAAATACAATATACAGCAATGAATGTCTCCAAACCAGCAATTTAGCGCTAAAGCTGAGGGCAGTTCTTATGCACCGACTTTTAATACCGAGACGATTTGTGGTCTCACAAAGTTCCTGCCTTGGGCAAGAATTGTGCTGTGCTCTAATAGGTCTAGTTTGTTGACTGTCAGAATAATGGAGAAATTGGTAGCAGCGGGCCTGAGCGCTGTAAACAGCTGAGATAATTAGAAGGTCTGTCAGGAGGAGAGTGAGGCTAAAGCAGTTTGTGTTCTGTCACAGGGAGGAAAGTATTCATTCAGAAGGCTGCTGGATAATGTGGGATAAGTTGCTTTGTGTCCTAGCAAGCTTGTCTGGAGATGGGGAAAAAGTGCTTCTCATCGACTTAGTTGGCTTTCCCTACCCTCTTTCCTACTGCAGGATTGCAAGAGTTTATATTTCTTATTAATAAAATAATACATCTTGCAAGCAAAATGCTGACTTGCTGGTTTTTAAGCCAAGCTGCTGGGTTAATAGGATGCTCAGAGTCAGGCAGGGCAGTGCAGGGGGGGTTGTGGAAGCTGCAAGGGTTGAAGGAAAGCATTTGTGAAGAGCAGATGTGAAAAGAGCCCTCTCTACCACCCCCCCAAAAAAACCAAAACAAAACAGCTGATTGTTTGGTTATGTCACCACCTTAAAGAGGATGCTCCTGTATAGACAGAGAAGTGTTCCATAAGTTGTTAACATGAGAATTCTGGTGCCTTAGCCAAGAAGCTAGACAGTGGGAAGTTTAGCAATCTAGAAATTGCTGTGACTAAGCCTTTTCTAGGCAACGACATGCCTAGGGACAGAGTAAGCCAAAGATTTCAGGGCTGGTTTGTGGTTTTGGTTCTTAGTTTAGGGCCTGACTTCTGGAAAGAGGGAGGTTGGCTGTCTTCCACATAAAAAGTCTTGGAGTTCAAAAACTGGTTAGTTAGAAAGACAATCACTTGAAATTGATGGTATTTCAAAAAATACAGAATTAGTATAGGAATATAACATAGTGCAGAGCATTCAGAAGTGAGTAGGGAATGAGGCTGCTAAGGTTAAGATGTTAATGCTTAATAACAAGCAAATATTATTAAGTTTTGAGTTATAGTGAAACAGGGGGAAGAGTGGGACAGGCACATGGCCAAGAGACCTTTGTCCTTCTCCTCGCTCTGCCTTTAACAAGTCACACATTAACTTTGCTCTCACATGAGGCTCTGTACCTCACCAAAGAGCCTTGGGGATCCATAGGTGTCAGAAGATTTTCAAGCTGCTGTTTATGGATGCTGCCATTGCTTCCATCTCACGGTGCAGAACAGGGAAAACTAATTCTTGCACGCTGTTTTAATTTAATGTGGATTTCTCCAAGGATTACCACATTTTCCTGGGTCTGTGGGAAAGAGAGAGGCTAAATAGAGGCTGGAAGTGGATATTTTTAAAACTTGGACAGTCCAAAGCCACTAGAGCAAGGAATATAAGGGACCTGGATCCACTCAAATATTACAGTGACACCATTCAGAGAGCAATATTTGACATTGTTTCTCCTGCAACACCCACATCCCTCCTACTCTGCATTTTTGAGCAAGGGGCAGATAATCCTTTGCCATCAGTTTCTGCCCCTGGCTCCCACAGTCCTCTGAACACCTGAAGAGCTGCTGCCTTAATAATTCTGTTGTCTCTCTGACAGGACCAGAGGAGTCTTTTTTAAGCTCCTGCAGCACTGTGGAGCAGCAGGCAGCAGACAGTGCATGATTGCATTGGGACTTCAGAGCAAACTCCAGCTCGCTGTCAGTGGCTGTGTGCCAGACAGCTCCGCCTGCAGAGAGCAAAGCCTTCCAGAAGGCTGAGCATCCAAAAAGGAGACTGTCAACATCCCCCTGAACAGTGAGTGTGGGGGAATGGCCACGGAAAAAGGGAGCAAGCTGGAAATTGGAGGTGTATGGGGAGCAGTGGAGTAAAAGGGATAATTATCTTCCTATTCCCCTTGCTTGCCTATTAGAGACCACCAAAAATAGCTCCTGTTAAGGGATGGGGATTTTTTTTTCCCGCCAGTTCAGTTAAATGGACATCCCACCTGTTGTTTGGTGAAGTGAGATCACTCAAGGAAGATGGAGTTGGCCAGAAGCCACCTCCTGACAGCGAGAGGCAGGTCTGAACAACAAAGTTTGGATCAAGATCTGAACTTCTCTCCCATCCAAATGTGCTTGGATCCGGAGGCTGGCTGACACCCATCTCTGCTACATCTACTCTGTGATTATGTGTGAATGGCCCCAGTGCTTCTCACTACACCCCGTGTAATCACTTGCATTTGGGCATCGTTCTGCAAGAAAATCTGCTGTCATGATGGCAAACGTGTGTGATGCTTTGCTGGATAGATATTCACCCCCAACCCTCACAAGACATCTATTTTCACCTGGGAACATGCTAACTGAGCTTTACTGATGACAACTTCCATATTTACAGGTCTCATTATTAAGTCAGCCTGAACTCCAGGTTTAAATGGAGCCTCTCTTCCCAAACTGATACCAAAACACTGCATGCTTGGCAGCCTGTGTGCATGTGCAGTGGGCCTGATTCTGACTCTTCACATCTGGACTTCAGTGGGATTGTTCCTGATCAGAATTTGATTAATACCATATTTTCCTGTGTATCACCCACAGATTATCTATAAAAACTGTGATTCGTCAGCAGTGTGGTTTACAGGCATATGTAAGTTATGTGAGGGGAAGTTTACTCTGGGGGCCCCTCTTTCCCAGTAGTCCCACTGCTTCTAATTCCTGCCCCATTTGCTTCCTTGACCCCCAAGTCCCAGTGCTTCAGATCCCTCTTTACTTTGGGTTCTGCCCTGCCCTCTTCCCCTCTGACTCTGTGTGGTTTGTGAGAAGCCATCTGGGGATGCATTTTCAAATGTCAGTGCTTTTTAAGGAATATTCAATATATGCAAAAGAGCAAGCCAAATTATTTTTTCCTTATTTTTTCCCTATTTTTCTATTTTTTTCTATTTTTTCTATTTTTTTTCTATTTTTTTCTATTTTTTTCTATTTTTTTCTATTTTTTTCTAATTTTTTTTCTATTTTTTTCTTTTTCTGTTTGCTCTTTGGAAAATAAAAGGAAAAGAAATTGAAGAGAAATTTCAGTTTTTTGACTGAAATTGAATCTGGAAAAACCCCCATGCATTACAGGAAATGTTTATTTACTTGAAAGTTACTATTATTATAAATTTTTAAAATATGACTTCGACTTTGTTCTAAAAATAGCCTTAAAAAAAAAAAAGAGTTCTTTGTTTCAAGAACATTAAACCAAAAAGATTCTGTCTTTTTCTTTCTGTCCTCCTAATAAGTTATTCAGAGTTTAACACATATTCTGGGAATATGTTTCTCAGGAAAAAAAAAATGCCTTTAAAATCTACTCTTGATTAACATGGGGAAAGAGGTGAATCAGACCCCCTACATTTGAAGAATTATTTGCTCACCCTTAAGGTGGGAAAAATGAACAGAGGTGAAATCCATAATATTTTTTGGCAGAGAAGCTTTTTTTTCGGAAGTCACGTACACAGCTGTGATGAACTGCAGATAATGTCATGTATCTCACCCAAAGTCATACAGCAAATCCCTGGCAGAACTAGGAGCACAAGTGCACTACGTGTGGTTCCTTCCTATCTGTAGCAACCACCCATAAATGGTTGTTTTATACAATTATGTGCAGATAGTCTGTAACCAAAAGTATAATTTTCACTTTGTATTGTGTTCTTTCTACATTTTTTAAAAAATGAGGACTGTATGTTGAAATAGTGGTTGATGCCCTCTGTTGACCTTCAACCAAAAATGTGGTGTTGTTTCTTTGGAAAAGCATCCAATAACTTCTGACCTCATATACAGTTCAGCTGCTGTCAGAAGAAAAAGGCAATAAAGAGTGCTATGCAAAGAAAACAAAATGATTATCCTACAACCTAATAAGCAATTACAAAGGGCAAATTACTTTTACCCTCAGTAATTTTCTGCCATTAGATAATTAACATCAGAAGTATTAATGATCATTTTAACAAATTACCATATAATTATAATGTGTTTCTTCATTTAGGCCTACATATTTTACAAATCCTTCTAAGATTTGTCTATTAATTGAAAATACATTATTTATTGGTTGTTAGCTGACTAACAACTCACACTGGTAACTAAACCCATTAAAGAAATGCTGTACTGGTTGTAACTAGCTGTCACCCTGTGGTCACCAGAGCAATTCTTAGTGGATGCAAGTGTCACTGACCAGGCTCAAATTAAGGATCAAATGGAAAACTGTAATGGGTCACAATATTCACTGGGGTCACAGACCTAGAAATGTCACGTCTGTGACTCGTGTTAACTTCAGCTGGAATGAAGGCTGAGAGTGGAACAAATGCACTCAGGAGTTTACAGGGCCAGCACAGGCTGGTGGCAATGCTGCTTCTTAGATTAATTAATTTCATAACATTTCCATAATACAGTTTTACTTAGTGTACTTTTCATAATCTAATTTTAGTTGAATTGCTTTGCACAATCTGCTCAAAATGTGTTTACGATTCAGAATTGTTAGAGTCCCCTTTTCATTTTTTGCTTAGCTGCCTTTGTAAAATCTGCCTAAATTGGTGAAATAAATTAGGGAAATGCTGCCAAAAATGGGATTTGTGCTATCCTAACATTCAAACCAATTCACTTGGGCCGGGTTTTTCAGCACTTCCCATGAATCCTCTCTTAGATGTACGTGAACAGGAGCATGGCTGGGAAAGTGAGCTTCAGGAGTGTGATAGAGATTTTTCTGTGGGAAGAGGATTTTGTATGTGGGGGCGGGTTTGGGAAGCTGATTCCAAATCACCCATTTCCAATTTGGGAACAGATATGGCCCATGTGACCTAAGCATCTTGTCAAGACAGCTTGAATTTGAAATTGTGAATATGCATGTGGATGAGCTACAGACCCAAAAGGATTCACAGGATGATATGGCATGATGTGAGTAGCCTGGAATTCACCCTTGGGCAAAAGGCTGGGAGAAAGCTTGGAAAACTTGGCTCATGTGAGATACAAGTCCTACAGCTTTCCTACGACTCCCTTGGACAGTGTCAGTGGTGTGTACAACATACACGTGTAAAAAAAATTCATGATCCCCTTCTGACAATTCCTGAAGAGGGAAATGATTTGGAATAAATTATTCATTACAGAACTACTCAGCTTTGGCAACAAATCTGCAGGTTAAGGGAGAAGGGGAGCTATTCTGTCTGCAATGGTGTGTTACAGGCATTCTCAATTTTGGAAGTTTTAGCTTTCTGAGCAGTTGACGATATCCTGCCTCCTTCTTCATTTCTGGGCCTTTTGGGAGCTCCTCTAAGATTCTTCCTCTTGAGAACCTTGTCCTTCACAGGGCTCAGGATCCAGAGGGACAAAGCAAGGTTATTGCTGTTTAAAAAAATATTGTGTTTCCTAGGAAAGACAGGTTCCAGCTCAGGTTTCCTCACACCTTGATAATCCTTGTACTAATACAGTTTTCTGCCCCAGGTCCCTCATTCCTGAAGTGTGCTCTTCTGTGTGTAGGTAAAAGCAGAGAGAAATGAGCATCCAAGGACTTTTCAACAGCACCTCTGAAATAATAAAATATAAATTTCAGGAATAGTTTTCCTGCTTCTTGGGTAAAAGATTTGAGTTCCTGCCATGCTCACAGTTAATAATATAGGGGTACAAGGAATGAGTCTCAAGGCTGAACACATCAGTATGTGGAGTGTAACCCCTGTCCCACTGAGATCTCTGGCCAAACTTCCACTGTCTAGGCAGGGTAGGACAACACTCCAGATAGCACTGGCCATTCATTTTCATGGATATTGAACTTTTCTTTTTTTAATTAAAAATAATGATTTTTTTTCCTCCTCCTGCCATTTCCAGCTGCCTGAACAGCTATGATGACACCTTACGAAGTTGCCATTACATTAGTGTTATTAGTATTAATCACACGTTGCTTGATACTGTAATTGAATAGTTTTTACGCAGATGATATTAACTGATAAAATATGGCATCCTCATGAGAAAACATTACCTTGAAATATTAGTGTTATAATATGTTAATTTCTATGGAGGATACGAGTACAGATATATGAGGAGATGTAAATTTCCTGCACTTCTGCTGACAATTTCCATGTCAACATAATTCTTAGGAATTCATACTCACTAGTTTGTGATGACTTATATGATGATGTATAACAACTTAAGGGGTTTTAAAATGCAGTATTTTGACTAATGCAGGTTGGTAAATAGCAGGCAGGACTGTTTCTTCCTCTCGATTCTGGGAAGGCTGACGCAAGCCCTTGATATCACCAAGATATCACCAAACCTGAATGTTGAATCTCAAAGTGGGGGCTCAGGTGGCTCTGGGCACTTTGCAGCTGCATTTAGCAGTGAGAGTAAAGGTTTTTATATCACAAATTGAGGGTGATATTGAATAATAATAAAGAAAAAGAAAGGAGAAAACGGTCTGTCTGGCATGTCTGGCAAAGCTGTCAGAAACTGGATTTTGGCTTGAAACCTGACTGGCAAAGCATAGTCCAGACAGTTTATCCCAGCTGTAGACTCCTAATTCTGATCCATCTTATGTTTTCTGTATGCTTACCCCCAAGGGAAGTTGAACCTGACTGTGTACTTACTAGGATAAACTACCTGTACCAGGGCCCTGCACTCCTGGACAGAAAACACAAGGCCCCAGCACGCTGCCTCGTTAGCAACTGCCATTGCTAGGGCACAGTCTACACCAAGACAACTCCTCTTGCCTTGCTGGCTTCTCATTTAACACCACTGCTCCCCATGAGCTCCTCAAGAAACAATCTGGAATGACAAGACAAGAACCTGAGAGTGGAGAGGGGACCCTGAAGACGGGAGAGATGGCAGCAAAGGGGTTCTTGCATCCATAAAGAGGCAGCTAACCTGGCTGCTTGCTCTCTATTGGGCTAATCTGAATTAATTGGTGCTATTTGTGCCTTTGATACTCAAATGCAGAGCCTGGGGGTGGGAGTTCTCATGAAACAAGTGGCCACTTGGGAGAGCTGTCCCAGGTCCAATCATGTCATGGGCTCATTTGTCTCCCACAGTAATTCACTACTCACTTCAGTCACTTTAAATGTAAAACAGCTGCTGCTGCTTAGCCCTCTTTTAAGGTACCTAACCAGCAGCTTCAAACCGATCCTGAATGGGTCCCATCCCATAATAGTCTCCCTCACAGTGGTCATTTGGAAACAATTAACCCTTGATTCAAGATCCTCTTAAAGAATCCTTTTCCAGGCTCTTCTCTGCTGCAGCCCATTGCATCCTTGCCTTGCCCCTTGCATGGGAACAGCTTTATCCTTTGGGACTGCTGTGGTTTGTGCAGCAGTAGCCACCTCTGTGTACCTGCGAGGGTTGCTGTATGGATTTTGGGCTAACTCCATCTGCACTGAAGAAAATTGAAGGTGTCACATAAAAAAGTCTGGTGCTTTATTAAAAAAAAAAAAAAAAATTGTTTCCTCTCTTTGTTTCTCCTCCTGCTGTACCTGGGGGTCTTGTTCACTTCACATGTGTTTGGCACGGCTGCTACCCCTCGCCTCGCTCAGTCTCTGGTGATATGATGAACTGGAGATTAATCTGTTTTAAGGGGAAGCATCTGGCTTTGAGCTAATAAAATATCAATTTGTAACAGGGAGGAAAGGGCTCAGCGAGAGGTCTGCATGCTTAGGGCTTTGAGACCCAATTTGATCCGGGAGTTTAATGCCACTTGTGAATTTTAGGCTGTGCTCTGAGCACTTCAAAACCTTTCTCCATGCCGTGGTCTCAACTTTCCCCAGAAGTCCTGTGTTCTCAGTGGCCTGTCCTGTTGTTTGGGGGTGTCTCCCAGCTCTCAATCCTGCAGGGCTGCCCCCTCCCTTTCCCTTTTCCTAATGGCTCTGCTGCCAGATGTGGCGGCCCCTGGCTGGGATGTCAAACTGGCAACACCCTTGATCCAGGCAGACAGACACTCCATAGCCAACTTCTGGAAAACCTCTCCCCGCACTGGCCGGCTCTGACACAAACCAGCTGAAGACATTGCAATGCCAGAAAGTGTTACAGCTGGGCTGCCTGACAGATTGGCAGCACACACGCTGATTTGGGGACTGTATTTGGGGGCCCGCGAAGTACTCACTGTCCAGGCACCGAGCCACTAATCACAGTTTACATTAGGCAATCAGATACTTTTCAACTACTGAATGATCTGCTCTTTCCCCCAGCTTTTTTCACCTTACAGGACCCTGTGTGTATATACAGTACCTCGGTGCTCCACATCTGCATCATGTTTTGAGCCGTGTCTAATGCACAGCTACCAACCTCAGCTCAGGCAGCCACAAGGAGCCCAAACCACTGCAGCTCTCCTTCCTCTTCCCACTCCCCCAGCCTGACTTTTGCCTGGTTCTGTGCTGAATCTCTTGATTAATTTAACCTGGGGGTTACCTAGTTATGGAAAAATCCTACAGGGCTTCAAGAGAAAGGCTTTGTGCCATTCTAAAGGATTCTGTCAGTATTTATAATCCTACGAGTGGCTTTAGGTACAACTCCACAGATCAGATCTTCCCTGAAAACAATAGATTTTAGAGTCATTTTTCTGGCACACTGCTGGCTTAATCACTTTTACGTTAGAAGTGTTTCATTAGGAATGAATCCATGTCAGCCCTATGTGCCAGTTCTGATCCCTGCCTTGGCCCAGCCATGATGCTGGAGATATATGTCCCTGTAAGATAAGTGTGCCATGGCTGGATGTCTAATGAATATGGCCTCATTTACAATAAGAAGGACTTAGACCTGGCTACGACCCAGAGGTTCTATTCCAAAGAAATGCTGACATTTTGGAAAACCTGGGTCCCTGTCAGAATGAATAGCTGAAATTTTTATCTTTTCCAAGAAAAAAAAAAAGTGTTCTGAAAAATCTGCCCAATATTAAAACATTAAAAACTAGTTAGGTGCCAATTTAAGGAAAATATGTAAACACAGAACATGAAAATTCGTATTTTAATATAAACATATAAGTGAAATTAACAGAAATGTTTTGATGTTGGTGAAATGACATATCGTAACTTCTTCTCACCAATTTTTTTTTTTCCACAGCTGATCTATTCCTATGGAAATGTTTTGATTTTGATGAAACTGTATCGTTCCCACCGATAATTATTTTGTAAAAAGAAAGAAAACAAATTGCACCATGCGAGAGAGCCCCAGACTTCTACTAGTGAAGAGGAATTTGTCACCAATATCTAAATGAGCTCCCAACCCTCCAAAGCTTGTTTGTGGAATGTCAGCTCTTGCGGTTCAAGCAGAGCAAGAAGGTTCTTTAATGGTTTAACAAATTCTAAACTGTGCTTTGTTGGGTTAATATTGCCCTCCTCACTCTTCCTTCTCGGACATTGCAACCAATGTTTGTCAATTAGAGCTCAATTTCCCTATGTAAAAAGTGCAAATGCTGCTGCTTACTAACCTTTCTGAAGATCTCCTCTTACATAAAGCACTGGTAAGCACCAATTAACCTTACTGCCCAATTCCTGTGTGCAAACACACCTCTGATGTGAAGTGGGCACCCAGTACTGTGGTGCAGATACACAAAAAATTAAAACAGGGTTTATTGTGGGCCCAGAATGTAGTTTTATGGTTCCAGGGTAGGGCTGAAGACTGTTTATTTTCTTCCCTGGTGAATTTGGGATGCAACAACCAGCAAACATCCCTGATGACTGAATGGGAGAGGAAAAGGCTGTGGATGAGGTAAATAGAGTGCATAACTGGGGTGGCACTGTGTGCAGGCACACTTAGAGTCTGAACTAGAGCAGAGTGGACTTGAGAGATGTTATTACGCATTCAGGCAACTTCAATGTGCCACTAATAAAATTAAGTGTTGGAACATAAATGTTTTAATTTTAGTGCGAATGCTCCAAGCAATACCCCCTCCTGCACCCTTCTTTCCCACCCCCAGCCTAGACTAATCCATTTAGAGACAAATTTACATTTTATTTCTCCAAACCCTATTAGCATTAATATAAAGGTCAGCACTGAAAAGGCAGCTTCAGAAGCTAATGTGCCAGTGTGCTGTGCTCTGTGACCAGATGAGGGCACGTGGGTCTCTCACCCACTGAGTCTGACAAGAATTTGTAATTTAAGAGGGCGGTCCTCCTCTCCCAACATCCCCATAGCTCATGGAGATGATCAGGTCACCCTCTGGAAACCGAATGGGACTGCTTTTCCTGATATCAGAAGGGGCAAAGGGGAAGAAATCACTCTGTAAAAAGCCTTCGATGCCATGGAAAAAGCTATATATTACATATATTGACAATATTTAAAGGCTTTTGGGGAAAACAACATTAATTTTGGAAAAAATTCAGCTTCAACAGCGAAGTGCTTTGGGTGTCCCTAATTGGGGATTTTATTAAGGGATTATGTGGGGTGCAAACAGAGTAGTGCTGGTTGGGATATTTGACCTCTCAGCCCACCTTTGCTTCTGAAGGAGTCCAAAACGTCCATCAGGAGTATCCCTGCAGCTGAGTGGTGATGTCAGAACCTTGAAGAGAAAATTACTCTGGCTTCAGGAGTGCAAAGTATCTTTACAAGGACTCAATGAGCTTGATGTGGTTTGAGGTTTGGTTCCAGCTGAGAACCACGCCCTGGGAAAAAGCTGAATAACCCAGACTAATCCCATTGAATGTACTGGGCCTTCTTCTCTGGATAAAATTACTTATGTGCTAATTTTTCAGAGGACCTGAGCCAAGGATATTGACCACGCATGCTGGACATCTAATTGACTCATGGCTTTGTGTCTAAATCATGTGAATTTCATCTCAAGTTTCAAACAGATGTTTGGTCTGAAATCCTCAGACTTAAACAAGAATGAAGTCAGCTTCATGTCCTGGATCAAGATCCTGTGAAAATTCCTGTTTTTGTATAATCACAAAGCAGATGCCAAGGTAAAGTCGAGTGGTCCAAATTAACGTCATTCCTCCAGGCGAACTACATCATCCATTACATTTGTTTTTCCCCCCTTACGCTTGTGGGGTCTTCTTCCTCCTACTGCTACTACTATTACTATTAATCCAACATTAAAAGCTAAAGATTTTCTTTCAAAAAAAACCCGAAAAAACAATAAATCTCAAGCTCCAAATAAAGTCTCAAGCCACTCTAGGCCGAGCTGTCTAATTCAGGGATAAACTGATAGAGCAGGTGGAGATGCCAAATGTCATTAAGTTTGCCAGAGCCCAGCTCTGAGGAACACAAAGGTGAGAAGTATATTCCACAACAAATGACCCCTGACCGGGAGCTCCCTGCTACCAGTCCCCCTCGCTTTTAAATTAAACCAGTAAGCCTACTTGAGTGCCTAGCTTGTTTCATTTGATTCCACTCCAGGGGAAATGCAGCCTCTCAATTAAAGCTTTTAGAGTCTCACATGTGAAACCAAGGCTTGGAGGCTCCTGCAGCTCGTGTGGAGTGTTGAGGCAAGAGATTTGTGTTCAATTTCTGCCCCTGCTACAAGGAGTGGTCATATTGTTTCACCTCATGCCTCAGTTTCCTCTTATAAATGTGCACCCCCAAAAGACATTTTTAAAAAATCCAGGTGTGTAGTGTGTCTTTTGCTTGTACGTTCTGATAGTGTTTCAGCATCTTCTTGAATTCTCAGGGTTGCATTAGTGATCTTCGTTTAAGCCATAAATAAAGAATCAATAGAAAAGCCCAGATGTGTCTCCATAGGTGTGGGCTGCAGGAATGCCATAGTTTTCATACCATCACACAGACAGACATTTGGAAGATTAGGGGCTGCTGAATGCATGGCTGGGGATCAGCACAAAGTTATTTGCAGTTGTTTCTGTAATCGGGTTGCTCGGGGAGAAAATTCACAGTATGTTTTGCTGCCTGCCCAGCGCCCAGCCAGGCACCCTGGCACCCTGCTGGGGGATGCTAATGCCCTGTGCCCTGCTAGAGGGCATGTAAATTAATTAAGTGGCTAAACACTTGCTCTGTGCTTGCTTCTTTCCTGTTTCAGTTTGGATTTTTAAATTTTTTTTTAATAATTTAAATCTATTCACAACGTTATTGGTAGGGTCACAAATAGTTTTCATGCAGAGCAAGTATAAAGCTGGGCATTTGTGGGTTCACTTTCCATGAGTTGGGATGGAAAGATAAGATAAAGATTAGGGTCTCTAATTCATATATTCATATTAATTAACACAAAGATCCTGTTTTCAGGGGACAGAAGTGGAGCTTTAGTAGTACGCATTTAATCCCATAGTCTCCAGGAAGGAATGATTCTGCCCTTCCTTATCTAACTTCCTGGATCAGGTGAATGATTTCTTCTCATTTTTGGAGGAGAAAAAAGGGACAACACAATTTTCATTTTTAGCCTTGTTTCTTACAGGAGTGACTTGTACATGATCTCCCATTGCCTAAATGGTTTGATGGGCATTTCTGCTCATCTGCCTGTCCATTCTTGGTAATTATGACTCTGTCAGGAAATTTCAGACAGGTTTAAAACAGAAAACTTTTTAAATCCTTCAAATTTGATAAAAACAGATGAGCAGAGAGATGTGAGGCTCTGATAATGCACCCATTGAGGGAAAGACCCCAACTTGTGGTCAGTACTGATCTACCAGAGAATTCACATCAGAGAACTGCTGCCAATGCTCTGCTCGCAGGCAAAGCTTCAGCTGGTATTTCCAGCTTCTTGGATGTCAGTCTCCAAGGACAGCCATAGGAAACCAAGTGGTTCTCTTCTGTCAGCTACTGGCCTATTTGTTGCCTGGATGGAAAGTTTTAACCAGCAAAAAAACCTGAGGAAGCTGATTCCAACTAAAAAGCTGGATTTTGTCAACAGATCACAGGAAAACAACTACATGAACTTCAGTGGTGACTGATTCACCTTGTCAGTAACAACAAGATCAGATCTTCCCATACCTCATCATGTAGTGAAGGTTGGAGGACTTTACTACTTTAACCCTTGTGTTTTAAATCTTTGCTGATGTTCCTGTCAGACTTGAAAGAGAAGTTTGCATTACTGATGGGTAAATCTCATAAGGCATCAGGTAGGAGTGCTTGCTTTGATTAGGGAGACAGGACTTCCAATGCTGTGCCAACACCTCCTTGATTTTTAAAATGTTTGATATTTTGGACAGCAAACTCAGGAATTATGGATCTGCCTTGGAGATGCCATTTAGTTGTTGTTTTCCTTTCAGCAGGCCGTGGGAAAATACTTATCTTATGGATGTTTTTGTTTCTTTGTTTGTTCTAAAGTTAATTGAGCCCAAGCCCCCAGTAGCAAGGTACCTGACTGTTGGTTTTATGGACCACATCTGCACAGTATGGGCAGAGCCCTCCAATCCTGTAGACCTGTTCAGCTGTACAGAAGTCAACGGAGCCACAATAAACGTGGAAACTCTGCTGTGAATGTGTCCCCTAACACCCACTACAGCTCTCAAAGCCTGGCCCAGCTTTACTGAGTGCAAAACTAGGAATGAGCACTTTTTTTAGGCAACAGTTTATTAGCTGGCTGTTAAAAACCTGGTTGGGAATTTGGAGAGAGGAATCTGTGGGTTCTTAGAGTGAGAATGTTCAGAGGTGTCCTGAGGATTTCTTTTGACAGAGGTTTGAATTGCTCTTCACTGTAATTGAAACACCTAGAAGTGACTTTATATCTAATTTAGATCAGATGGGGAGGGTGCAAGGAGTGGGCCTCAGCAGTTCCAGACAAGGTGATTTTTGATTCAGTAAACCCAAACATGTACCTTTTAGTTTCATAGTGACCTACACTTTGCAAACACGTGGGTCCCCACGATGACATCTGAACAGGGATAATGTGACACTGGAGAAATAAAGAAAACCAGACACCCTGCAGTGAGGAAACCATCAAATTAAAACTCTTTAAAGAGATCTCTCACTTCCTATTTGCTAAATCACTCATTTTGTAAATGTCTTTGCTGTTGATGCTACCACATTTAATATGATCAATAGTCTTATTCTCTAGTGTTCCCCCAATTGACTGGTTGAAGATGCCAGAGAGGAGAAAAAGGGGGTGGGATGTGGAGTGAGGGGGCTGGGAGGAGGAAACTGTACTTGATCCTTATGGAAGTCAGTTAAAATTAATTGGAAAAAGCTTTTAAAGACCTAAGATGAAGACCAAATGTATCTCAGACCTGCGGCCTCATCCCCGACACTGAATGCGAAGGTCATTGCAAAGCTGTAGATTTATGCGGAAGGCTTGGGTGATGGAAAATGAGACAAAAGCATTTGGATTTTATTATTCCATTTACTCTGACCCTGGGCCATAAAGGGTTTGGAGAGCCTGTTTTATGTATTCAGCTGGTTGCCACACTGACAAGCATTTGGAGCCACTTAAATAAACCACCCCAACCCACAGCTGCAACAACACCATATCAAATACAGGTTAGAGTTGAAATGTAGAGCCAGCAGCACAGCGTCTCCAGCAGGTGCATGTGGAGTGTTTTTTAACCCCCTTGGTTTTGGAATAGTTCCCTTATTTATCTATCAGCTTTGATTTAAAGACCATTTAATCACCAGTATAACTCCAGGTTAGAGCATGCACACACACACAGACACTGACACATGCAAGATGCTTTCTGCTGCTCCTCCTAATTCCTGGTTTTCCATGGGACTAACACAGAGTTTGAAAACCTTGTGTTTTGGGCCCAAAGCAGGCAATTCTGTCCTAAGTGCCCCTTTCCCAGGTCGTTCTATACACACACAGAATCTCTCTGATTCCTGGCAGGCACCACCGCTTGGGAGAAACAAGAGGCAGGAAAGAGTAATGTATGGAGAGGGGGAAAGGGAAAGAGGATTTTGCTTAGAAAGAGGGGAAAATAGAGCATGTGTTTGGACCGATGACAGCAAAACTAAGTATCCAGGCGTGCTGGGAAAAGGGAAAAGGCAGACAGTCCACTGCACATCCAGTCACTCAGAAATCAGTGGGAAACCTAATATCGAGTTTCTTAATGTGTCTTACATACTGAATGTGTAACGTGTTGAAACTCTCCTGTGGGCTACAGGATGTCTTGTGCCTATGTGAAGGTGTAGAGTTAAGCTTAAGTAATCCACAGACTTTCAGATTTTCTAAAGAATTCGTTTTCACCCTGCCTGCCCCTCTTTTGTTCCAATTTTCCATTAATTTTGTGTGATTGTTCATGCTCTGGCTCTCAAATGGCAACATCACCAGTGTGGATGCAAGTTCTTCTGAAAACTGCTACATTTGCTCACACAAGCCAAGTTGCTCATTTATTAGATTTAAGGAAAGCAATTCACCTTTAAATAGGGATCACAACTACTCAGGGCAAAACATTGAGTAGCCAAGAGAGTTTAAAAAAAATGGCAAAAGAGTATGTCAAATACATTTGAGTAACAAAGTAATTCCAATCTCCTCTCAATAACCCACTAGCTGGAGAAAGAGACTAATTTATGTGCTGTGAATTTTGCACTCAGCCTCTTCCTAGAGGCTATTCTTTCAGGAGAGAGTTGAAACACATGATGGCTGAGATGAAATGTTGGAAAAGACTGCACTGCTGTAGTGGGTGTTTTCTAATCTTGGCTAGATGAGCACAAGACAATGGTTTGTCAGGCTTTTAATCCCTAAATTCACATTTTCTACAGTTTATCTTCCTCCATGTTTCCATAGGGATTAAACTGAATTCTCCTAACCAACACCTCTAGTCATGTATTACTAGGAATAGTATGACAAAAGCTAGGGTAGCCAGGACGTCTTGCAGTCTTTTAATTTATTCTTATTTTGTGTTATTCATATTTAATTTTGAGTGTCAGGCATCGCCTAATCTACATATCAATCAGGAATAAAATAGGAACTGATAATGTTTAACAAAATTCAAGGCCTCTTTTCAAATTAAGTGTCTCTCATGAGAGTGAAAGGACAATAATACCAATTCTCACTTTCATAAAGCCAGAGAATGCAGTCAGCCCCATCTTAACCTTGAAGATAATGTTGCATGACAGACAGCTCTCCTTTGTAGTAGATGCAAACCCAAACCAGAAATCCCAACCTTTATTGCTCTCCTGCATCAGGAGGGTGCAAGGAGTAGGCCTCAGCAGTTCCAGACAAGGTGATTTTTGATAATCCAAAACTTTGTTTGGTTAAACCAATAAGGATCTTTGATGGCCTGAGAGCTGTACTGCTTTGTAGGGTTTGTGGTGTGACCATGAAGGCTGAGGGTGTCCTTGCATGGCTCTCAGGTACCTGGACACACCTGAGGTGGTCACCCTTCAGTGGAAAGGGAGCACTGAGTCTCACCCTGCCGTAGGCAGAGCAGATGAATGGAGATGAAATGCCCTTTTCTCTGAATGCAGCGGGGTGTGAGCATGATGAGATCAGATGTAGACATCTACCTTATAGACATGTAAAGCTCCAGGAGACAAATCCCAGGCGTGCTCACCTTTATCAGCTCTTTGCCACAGCAAGGGCTGGGTTTGCCTCTCCCTCCCACTCTCTGCCTAGAGCAGGCAACAGTTCTGTCTCTTGATTTCTGAAATGTTCCCATTTAATTAATGTCACCGGGCTCAGCGTAGAAATATGTGAGTGAAATATAATTGTGTGGGCTAGAAAGAGAGTCGAAGGAGATGAACTGAAGGTCTGTCCTGGCCTTCGACTCAGAGCAACTGAGCCTGAGCCAAATGTTGTGCAGGGCTGTTATCTGTAACAGAGTGTGAGTGAACTCCTGAACCAAACTGTTCAGGGGAGCCCAAACCCCAGGGCTCAGCTTTTTATTCAGTAATTATTGATGCAGTCTCAATATTCAGTATTGGAGCAAACTAATTTGCAGGCCTAATCATCCTGGATGGAAATGGGAAATGAATTAAAAACAATTCCTATTTACTTATACATGATAATTAATCTTACTGGATTAAGAAGTCTTGATACTTTAAGTTCTTCTCAGAGGAGATTCCTCTGTGTTTTATGGACATTTAATGCCAGAACTGAATGGAAACTAGAGGGGTTTTTTCCTAATGTAAGTTGCAAAATGATCTGACAAACAAAAATTCATAATCTTGAGCAAAAGCCACTCCAAACAGAATCATTGTTGGATCTGAGGCTTTCTCACTGAAACATTGAAAACTTTCTATTTAAAGCTAATAGCTGCAGCATAAAAAATGTGCAAATCCAATTTTCAATCAGATAATGTCTGTGTTTCCATGATGCCAGCAAGAGTTGGGAGAAGTTGCTGAGGCTGATAACCTGCAGTCAGACCAGTGATATTAGAGAAAGAGAGCTGGAAATGTTTCCCTTTTTCTTTGGTTGCTAAAACTTGAAATCTTCCATAAGATACTTACATGGACCAAAGAATGAAATGATAACCAAATCTGGATGGTTTCCAGCATCCAGAATTGGTTCCTTTCTGTCTAGCCTAATCCTATTTAGGCTACACTGATAGGGAATGTGCTGGTATATAACAAAACTGGCTGTCCCAGCCATGTCCCTTCAGCCAAATATTGCAGAGTTTCACTGTGGTATCTCTAATGGTCACAGAAGCAGGTGAGAGAGATGAGAGGAATGAGCTGAGTCCAGCAATTCCCATATTGTTTTGTGGAAAACTGGGGTCATTTGGCTCACAATCACTGCTGCTTGTCCAGGGTTACATGAGTCAGAAAGCAGGCCAGCATAAGAACGTAATATCACAGAATATATTGGCCTGCTTAATTCAAAAGAAAAAAAAGTAATCACCACATGTATAGAGATTCCTGCTGATCAGTAACTTTCACTGAAATTGGGACAGTTGCATTTTAATTGACTTTTTCCCTTACAGCATTGCATTGGGAAATCAGCTCTGATATACTCGAAGCAAGGTGGAAAACAGTTGAACTCTTGTCAGATTTCTGTGGAGATCAGATGGTATTTATTTGCTGTGGTGCTCTCTTGGGCTAGATTCAAACTCAGGTTCTGCAGATTACAAGGAAAATCTTTGGAGCCTCAGATGGATTTTATGCTGACTAAATTTAGAAATATTAGCAATTAAACCTGAAGCCGGGTTCCTTTTTCTTGGCATTCCTATGAAATGTTACATTAAGGAGAGAACAGGGTGAAAATAAGAGCTGGTGGACTAAGGAGGAGGATAAAAGATTCATGAATATTTCTGCTAATAAAAAGTGCTGAGCTTGGCCTATTTGATTCATGGGGTCACATTATGCATTATTTTTGAGTATTCAGATGACCTCCAGGAATTTGTAAAGCTTTCATAAAAGCAGAAAATTTCTTGATATTTTAGCCTCAAGTATGCTTTTAAAGAGCACCAATCTCATACAGACACAACTTAATTCCAGTTCTAGAGAAAATATTGTTGCTTCCAGTATTAAAATCATAGGGTATATTAACAGAACAGAAGCTTTTTTTTCTCTCTCTCTCTTTCCTAGGAGAAAGTGCAAGCACTTAATTTGTTTTTAGGATGTTTTCTGTTTATTATCACAATTAATTTAAAAAATTGGTTGTAGGCATCTAAGGAGGAGGTGGAAGTAATCCATAGGAACTGGGTAAGCAGTCACATCACTGACTTGATGAATAGCCACAGCCAAAATGGTTTGGAATGCCCCATCACCTGCATATCATTTCTGCCAAGTTTCCAGGAATCTTTCGGAATAACAAAAAAAGTTTGTAGAAAATAAGAAGCTTTTTCAAGCTGATTTTTGGTGAAAAAAAAAAAAAAAAAAGAAGAAAGGAAAAAAAAGTCATAAATATTACAGTGAAAAAGGAAGGCAAGGAGGAGGAAATCCCAGCCTGGTTGCCTATCATATAACTTTGTGAAATGCTTTTGCTGTTTTTAGGTCCTCCAGGCAAAAGCAGGCCCTGAACAAAACCCAGCCCTGTTGAGCAAACTGCTTCCTAGCTGCAAGCATGGCGACCATTCCTGCAAACAAAGAGAGGGGAAAATATGTAAATTTAAACAAATTCACAATTCTTTTTCCTCAGAAAAAAAAAAAAAAGCTTTCATGTTATTTGAAATAGCCAGACTGCTAGAGTAATGTTCTTACATATAAATGGAAATCCTTTTTGATATTTACACTACTGATTTCTGCACTTTCTTTAATCTCTGCTTTCAAATTAATAGACAATAACATCAGATTCCTTCCTTGGCTCACTCAGCACTTGTGCATATTTACCCAAGTGTCTAGAGTGGAGATTGTACACATATCTCTAATCCACCTGCCTATGTTAGTTAAAAGCCCAGATAAAATCAGCAGCACTTAAATCTTAACCTTTTAAGTCTGAAATGTTTTTAAAGTCTGGGCTCATGGCAACTCCACCGAAGATGGGGGAAGAGGTGGAAGTTGAATGTAAAACATTTCACAGCTAAAACTATTGTTTCTTTCCAGTGAAAACTAAGCTCAGGAGTCCCACAAGAGTGTTACCCTGAGAACATTAGTAATGCTGACCAGCTCATAAAGTTTGCAGCAGTGTTGAGTGCTCCAAGCCTCCTACAGTCAACTTCATTTTCTGTCTCGTCAATACACAGCTCCTGAAAACCTCAGCAAGCAAAAGAGAAACTCAAGGAGTGTGAGCTGTGATATCTGGCACTCTCCTTCCCCATCTTTGCCTTTTGTTTCAGTGTTTGGCTCTGGACCCTTCAGAGGCCACTGAGTGATTTAACACCTGGATGGCCCCAGGACAGCAAAGATACTCTAACTCTGTGTTGTGCTCCCTTCTTCCTTAAATAGTTTCAAGTCTCTTGTTGGCTTCCCTCAGGAGCTGGGCCTGAGCGAACAGATGCACCTATTCCTTAGGGAATGAATAGTTTGTTTATGTAGAAGAGATGAATGGGGCAGTAAGGGCGTCTAGGTCAGTTATTTAGCATGAAAAAAGCCATCAGGATCACCCTGCGGTATTGCCCTAGGAAGTTTGGAGCAGCCGAGTACAAAGGTGTACACACATCCTCCTCCAGCGCCCCTCGGGGAGCACTTTAATTAGGAAGGAGGGCAAATTACTTGGCATGCTGCGTGTGGAGGTATGGAGACAGGCTGTCCCAGCGCTGTCTCCCGGGGGCACAGAGCAGGGGATGGCACCGAAGGCTGTGGGTGTTCTCTGGGCATCCCTTCAATCCGTTCCACTTCTCCCCGTGTCACACATCTCTTACATCTGGGCCCAAGCATTAAGGACATTTTTTTCTTTTTGTCTACCCCCAGGCTAACGCTGGGGGAAAGGGCTAGCTGGGAACATGGATGGGGAAAGTATGTGTGCATCTTTTTTTTTTGCCCATCTCTTTCTCTCTCAATCTACCCTCAACAAGGGTGCCTATAGAATATAGCATAATGCTGCATTGTTGGGTTAGGGATTTAATTTCACTCCATCACAAGCTACCATCGGAGCCCCTGTCATTGCAATTTGTCACACTTTTTTGTGTGCTATATCTCACTGAAGTCACATCTCCTCCTCAGCCCATTGCATAATCTCCTAGTCTGGAACAAAGCTCTCCAACATAATGAAAGAGGTGAAATCAGGGAAGGAAAGTCAATGGTTACTGTTATCACTATAGAACCCACTCCCACTGGCTCTGCAGGTTCAGTCACACCACGCAAAACAGAGTAAGAAGGACATGCTGTGTGTGTGTGTGTCTTTTTTTTTTTTTCTAAAGCCTGTTTATTGAACCTGCAGGCAGCACCATTGGCTCCTGAGAGATGTAATCCCATTCCCTCCTGCAGACCACCAGCCATAAAGAGGCTGCGGGATGTCCCACTGGCCCACCAGGGAGTTGAGAGCCTCCAAAATAGATATCACAGGGAAAGAAGTGAAGAAATCAGTTTGCTTTAAAGGAGGAGATTGACTCATGTCTCAAGCTAAACCCACAACAACGTTGTACTTAGGGAAAAGACCCTAAAAAGCCAGAAAGAAGACAGAATGGAGTGCTTGAAAGGAAAAAAATGAACATCTGCCAAAATAAGCAGGATTTTGTTTTCTATAGGAGGGTGGTCAAGGGCTCTGCTATGTGTTGAAGGCTGAATTTTAAAATCTAAGCTGCTTTAAGCTTGTGGGGAATGACACAGTGGTTTGAAAGGCTGACCATGTGCTCAGGGCTGCACACCTTGCTGCACTGCTGCAACAAGGACCTCAGTGTCCTCCCTGCCTTGCTCCTGGGGATCTATAATGATGTCCTTATGTTCTCACTCAATTAAAATATTAGAAACATGAATGAATTTAAAATTCACTTACTGTGACCTCACCATAAATAGCACGTTGATCCTGAAAAGGCAATTTGTGTACTTGGGGAAAGGGGCTTCATGAAGTCTTCTGTGCTAATCCTGTTGCTGCCCTGTGGAAGGGAAGGGAGCAGACAGAGATAGATAACTGGTTCACAGAACAGTATTGTTTTTGTTCTTCCTCACTGTGCCTGCTCAGAACTGGTGTAATATCTGGTCACTCCATACTACCAAATTTGAAATATCTGAGAAAACACTGGAGTTCACAGGCAAAATCCAATGATTTGCAGTTGCAGCTTTCAAGACCTGGCAACAGAGTTATTTTGAAAATGTGTTTTGAGGGCTCCTTAAGAAATGTAAATAATGTCCTCTATGAGGTATTTAAATTTTTTCAAGAGGGTCAAAAGAGAAGAAAAATCTGAAATGTGAAATATTTATTGCCTTGGTTGAGCTCTAACTTCTGTTAAAGGTTATTTTTTTAATGGAAAAATTGCATTTTGGCTGAAACTTTGGCCCCAGTTTTTGATCAGTACTGAACACTGTCCTTTAACGTTGAATAAAGAGAAAGTATAAAGTATTCACAAGACATGTATCAATTTGACATCAGTGTAGCATTTCTTAAGTGGCCCATTCAGGAATGAAGCCCATGACTAACAGGCAAATGGCAGCGAGATACAAGGAGAGATGGTTTTACAAAGGAGAGCAATAAGAAAGGAAAATGTTACACTGTTTGCACCGTGTGTTTTTTAAGGAAGATCAGGGTAACAATGAGTCACTATGGAAAGGATTTATTGGGCTATGGAGCTAAAAGTCTGTAAAGATTAAAATTCTGATGGGGTTTGGATGGGGAATTGTTTCTGAGGTTGGTTTTACCCTGCACACTGTCCAAGTTATTAATCCCCTTGTGTTCCCGAGGCTGGGGAGCTGGTGTTGATATGCTCCCCGGGCCAATTCCAGGCACGCCGGCCCACAGGCTGGTGTAATATTTCTCCAGGCGAATCTCTGGGTGGTCTTGTCTTGTCTTGTGAAGAGTGAGAAGCAGATAGCAGGAGACTTTCAAGATTGCTGTTGCAGGCATCAGTCTTTGAGTGGAAAATAATCCACCTGGAAGGACAGCGCCTTGGCAGGGAGGGGCAGCCAGCCCTCTCTGATTGGGAGATAAGTTACCCGCTGAAATGTTTGTGGGGAAGGTGCAATTTGTCAGGGAGAGGTGAGGCTGGGGATCTGGGCTCTCTGGTGTCTGTTAGCATCTGCCACTCGCATCCACTCGCAGCTTCCCTGGAGCTGCTGAGCCCTGGCAAGCAGCACACTTCACTGCCTCAAAGCAGGTGACTGCAGCTAAAGCCCTGTGACAAACCCCAGCCATGTGATGACTAGCTGCAGAAGGTGTCTAGTGTCCAGCTTTCCTCAGGGATGGCCCGAGGATGTCTTGCAACATAAAACATGAAGGGAGCGAAACTGGGATGATCCCAAGTGAAAATGAACTAGGCAGGGGAAGCGTGTCTCACCTCCAGGGTTGATATCAACCTCTTTTTCCTCATGTTGTGGATGCTGAGATGCTCTTGGAGCAGGTAGTTTAGTTTGGGCAATGTGCTCCTGCAGGCAGCAGGGAGGAGTGCTGCCTCAGTGCTCTGCATGGGGCTGTGAAGGAGCCAGGGGAGCCCCTTCGTGCTAATCCCATGGTGTGTCTGATCTCCCAAGGAGACTGATCTTAGGGCTGGCCCCTAAAGACAGATGCTTCAAGTCAGATTCACCGTGGCTGAAAGTTTTTCCAAGGATGTTCCCCCCTGGTGCTTTGTAAACCAGGAGAGAATATCGTGTTTCATGGGGAAGAGCATGATATTATCACTAGGCATTAGTTTTAACAAAGAGGAATTTGGTGAATTTGTCACTCCCCTGCATAGTTCTTCTGTTTTTGCTTTTGTTATAGCAGTTTACAGAGTAAGGAGATAGGATGGAACTGAAATCCCCTTTTTATTTTTGTTGTTGAAAACCTTTTCTACAAGAGAAGGGCTCAGGACGTCCCTAGCTCAAGCCTGATTTGGATAAAGCAGCCCACTGTCTGAAGTTATCCAAATTACATCTGCTTCTGTTAGGACAGTGAGTCAGGAGATTTATAACATGTCTATTTCTCAACCCAGCTGGAACAATCACTGGAAGATTTTTGTGTGTGGGTCTGGCATAGTTAGCTCTGATCCCAGCTGGAGTGAGTGAGTAAAATGCACCTGAGTGGGAAACAATTTTACTGAACTTTTCAAAACACTGGACCACAACACCAGAGACTGAGACTTAAGGGTCCTCAAGAACAAACTTGTATTTGCTCCCATAAAGGCAGTGCTGGACTTCAAGGATACAGGCATAGAGGAGTCATATTGACTACTCTAGAATTCAAAGGACAGAGAAAACTTTATTAAGTTTTTCATAAGCATGAGCATGTGCCTGAATACCTTTGTTTTCTATCTTTAGGCAAGGGTAGCTTGCACAAAAATGCATGGATCTTCCATAGAAGAGTTGCTTTTCTTAATTCTTGTTATGCATGTGCATTAACCTCAATTTACAGATCTAAATTAGGCAGTCTGACAAATGTGGTGCCATTAGCTACAGCCCTTCAAAGACTACTTGTAAATTGGAATATCATATGTTATTCTACCAAGACCATCTGACATAATCCCATAGTCTTTTAAAATCCTCCCTGGCAAGGATTCTCCAGTAACTTAGAGCCAAACACCATCTTTTTTGTACTGCCTGGGTAGTATTCATTAAGAAGTAATGGAAAAAATCTGGGGCTTTACTGCAAAATTAACTCTAAGAATTTGAAAAATCATGTCAAAGAAAAAGTCTGAAGCCTGATTTATCAGCATCTTGTAATGAATGTTGCATAGCTTTAAAAACAAGTTGCTGACTCTTTGTAACAGCATCATTCTGCCTTCTTCTGAATGGACAAATGAAAATGGTTTGAGCTGAGCTTTGTGTATGGGATTCCCTTCAGAAAACCAAAAAAATAAAGGATGGCAGAAAACTTCACTGCTGATCAGCAGATCTTCACAATGCCATAATGTGTTCCTGTTTCTCGAAGTTTTCTGTAGTAATAATGGTGAGGATTTGTTTGATGTTTTGCTCAGGAGCTCGGTTGGGTCTTAATGGCACCTAATTCCTATCAGGATTCTAGGACACAGATTCCTCCTCTGCAAAAACCAGTTGATATGACCTAGGCAAATATCTTCTGATCAGGTTTTCAGTAGTTCTTCAGCAAGTTCTTATGAGTGCTTAAGCAGGTTAAGTGCCCAAATCCTATTAATTTAGTTTTGAAAAGCTGGCCTTTAGTCTCTCTAGCATATATTTTCATAGTTATTTATGATCCCAGCTACCTCTGAGGACTTGCCCTTCTGTGACTTGAGGTAAAGATGGATAATAGCACAACCCTACCTACCAGGGATGTTGGCAGGACATGTACATTAAAAATGACATAGAAATAATTTAGGCTGGTTGATCTCACAGCTGTATTTACATGGCCTAATTCTCTTCCCATGAACTCTTTTGAAATAAATGGAAATGCAGCGGTCATAAAATTGGTGTCACCAGAGAATGAATCTTATGATGTGATATGATGATCAGACGAGAAATGGATGCAGAACCTGAGGGACCTCTTAGTCAGAGAGTGCTTTTTTCTGTTGAGCAAGTGTTGAGGTACATGAAGATGGAACCACTTCTTACTTCCCTTTTGCCATGATTCTGGAGACAAATTAAGGCTGGATTTTGCAGAAACTCTTCTAAAGACACTAGGTTAACCAGTTTACATACCAAAACAAACCTGGTATTCCTCTTACCTAGTCCTCTGTTCTTGAAGCAAAATGAGCACAAGCACTTTGGTTGTGAAAGACGGGAATTTGCACTCCAGGAAATAGCTGAACATTAATGACATTCAGCCTGTATGGAAGCACATATTTTATAGGAAACCACATTGGTTATGCTTGAGAAATCTTTCTAGGACAGTCATTGCCCTGAGACTTATGCATCTGCATAAAGTCTGCTACATTAGAAACTGAACAGAATGGCCCGTCTCTCCCACGGTCTTAAGTTAACACTTTTCCTTTTGTCTGGGGCACCCTTTTCTAAACTTGAAATCCAATTGGCCAACAATTAAAGCCAATTAGCACGTGAGGAAAATAAACCGCAGAGCCTGCTTCTATGTGTTTCCCGGGCTGTTAGAAAGCCCAGTTAGCTCAAGGCATTAGCATAGTTCAGGATCGGGCGAGGCACACAGCACAGAGTAGTTGGCTTAAAGTATTAGACGCCTGCGATAGCGCCCTGGCTGAGCGGCACTGTTATTCTGGGCTCACAGCTGCCAAACATTCTTGACAGGAGATGAGGCAGATGTCCAAGGACAATCAAAGAGAGAAGAAAGTTTAAGCCAACGTTTGCCTATCTCATATTCTCTTCTTGATCCTCTCCTCAAAGACAAGGCACAGCTGTTGCACTTCAAGGTCTATCTGGCTGTACCCAGCAACTCCTCCCTTTCTCTCTCCTGGCCTGCCTGAGCTTTCTGTGTGCTGGACTTTGGCAACCTACCAGACCTCATTAACTCCTAACAGGACAATTCATGACATTAAATGGGTTTTATTTAATCTTTTTGTATGTCTGTGAGTATCCGAGAACAATTCTGCCGCATACTAATTGCATGAAAATGCGGCGGATTATAATTATGTGCACATTGCCCACCGGTCTACATGGGATCACCCTGGGCCACAAGAACAAGCACTGTAACATTAACAAGGTGATTTGTTATAGCTGTGATGGCAAAGGTGATACAAAAACAGCAGACAAAGGTGTTTCACAGACAAAGGCATCAAGAAGCTCGGTCATTTTGCTCTCGCTGATGAATAAAAATACAAGAACCGTTGTGATAATGAACACAGTGAATGATGGCAGGTGTATTAGTAAAAACAGAAGTGTCATATCTATTGCTTCCAGCCCATCACAACAATTTATCCTGCTCAGACCCTGCTCTCTGCAGGCCTCATTGCTGCCTGATATTTTGATTTGGGCAGGGAGCGAGTTGTTGGCCAGGTTTTGTGATGATCAGTAGATTCCTACATTTGTTTCTTTTTTTTCCCTGAGTCCCACAGCAGTTTCTACCTCACATGATGTGGGACACACATCTGCCATGTGGCCCTCTCAGATGGAGATACCTCCAGTTCAATTCCAGAGTATCCATGTGACAAAGTATTAAAATGCCCCCTTAAGAGAATATACAGCATTTTAGGGCCCCCGAACTGGATCTTATTTGCCTAGAGGAGTAGTCTAGGATATGGAAACTAAGGTTCTGCCACTAGTTTATTCTGTAGCCTTCAGCAAATCATTTATTTCACAGTTTATTCTGAGCCAATACATGGGAATAATAACATCTAGATCCATTTCAAAAACACTTTGAGACTGTTAGAGGAAAGGAATTGACTAACTTCAAAGTACTACTATTATAAACTGAATACAGATCTGTGGAAAAGATGTAGCTGTCCAGTTTAATTCAAGTAGCCAGCTGAAGTTTCTGGTCCAAAAATATGGAGAGTATGGTTAAAATTTTCCAAATGTTAGATTAAGTAATGAAAGTTTATCAAAAAATGTAACTTCATGTTTTCAGTTTTTAAAAAATATTTTACATGTGGAATTTTTTTTTTTTTTTTTTTTTTTTTTTTGTACAGCCAGAGTTGCAATCATGAGCAAATAGAGGAAAAGGTTTTGCTCCCCAAAACAAAACGGGAGTGAGTTTGAAGGAGCAATCCTACAGTACGTTTGTCTGTCCATAGTGAAGTTGTTCCTCCTCAAATTTAGCAAAGAATCACAAGACTGAGCACCCAGCAGTTGTAGAAAATGGGGTTTTTACCTATTGTTCTTCCTACCCAGTACTACTGCTGCCTTCTGCCCTTCACCCCAGCAGGTTTGTTCATTCCCCCTGCTGCTCTTGCTCTGGGCATCCTGAGCTGCACAACCAGCAGCCCCAGCAGACACTGAAGCTTAGCAGCGCTGTCTGACAGGAGAAATGTGTCCTTTCCACGAGAGACAGGCACATGGCTGAGAGGGTTGGAAATGACTCTGCTCCACCAGCAACCTCCCATGGACTGAGCCACAGCAACCCCTGCACGTTCTTGAAGCACCACAGCTTGGGAGCTGACACATTTGCTTACATCATGACCATGGCAGGCAGCAACTGGTTAAATTGTGGCAAAGGGATCACTTTCAATTCTGTGACTATATCCATAACATAATCTGGGATTTCAAAGGAGCCTTGGGCAATCGGCATCTCCCACTGCTTTACTGTGGGCTTTGCATGTCTCCATCCCTTGGGGTCTCAGTTATAATTCCTAGAATAAAATAATGTCAAAAACTATTTTGAATGTCTCCTAAATGTAATAAAAATCTATCCCTGAAGAGTCATCAGTGACTGGTCTCTCTGTGCCAAATTTAATTTTCAGTGTAAGGAGGAGAGGAATGAAAACAAACAACCCCTTAAACAATGACATTGGGATCTGAATGTGCTGTGCCTCCCAAACCATCCAAAATCAAACACAAAAAGATGCAAAGCATTCCCAAATGCCTTCCCTTCCTTTCTCTTCTCACAGCAACTCTAGTGGACTAAAGCCTTTGACTGAGAACAAACTTAAGACCACAGGAGTGATTTGGCTACTCTTTCTCACTCCAGCAGCCCTTCTCCATCTCTCTACAGTGTGTCTTTGCAGCAGCTTGGATTTATTTTGTGGCTATTTCAGGTCCATCAGGAGCTTAAGGGATGAACGTGAGGAGGCCTGTGTGAAGAAGGACTTCGTTTGGCAGGGTTTTAGGGGCCAGGCTGTGGTTTGCTCTGTGTGACACAGCATGTCAGACATCAGTGCCACCTTCCTCAGAGGCAGCTGGGGTTGTTGCACGTCCAGGATCCTGAGGAGAAAAAAAAAAAAAAAAAAAAAAAAAAAAAAAAAAAAAAAAAAAAAAAAAAAAAAGAAAAGAAAATTGCATTAGGAAACCTCACCAAGTAAGAGCAGCAAGAGCAGCACTGCAATAAATCTGATGCATATGCTACCAGCAGGCTGGGAGAATTAGGGTGAAATATTTTTGCCCAACTTTCAGCTGGCTGAGGGAGGGCCAGCTTCTTCACAGCTACTGCCACTCTTTGCTCAAGGCTAAGAGGAATTTGGCAGCTGAAGCCCCATCCTCTCACATTCATTAAAAACCCCATTTATTCTGTGTGATTTAGTGCTATGAGACACATTAGGAAGCCGAAGCTAACTAGTACTTCAAAAGTTGCTTAGGTCTATGCTGCTAAAGATATTTAGGCACCTAAGCTGCTTCAGAAAGATTTTTCAAAAATGCCAGGATGATTCATTTCTATTAATTTCAATAAGAGGCAGTTAAATGGTGCATTTATTTGTCACTGCCTAACTGCTTAAAAATTGGATGGTGCTGACTCTGAAGATTTAGGAGCCCTGGCTCTTCACCAGAGCCAAAATCCCATGAAGCCACCATCATTTTCCCTGTCCAAAACTCCCTGTATTTTGGGGGCCGTTTGCTTTTACTGCTGTTTCCACTTTAAAGGCAGCTGTATTTTAGTGCCTGGGGAAGGATTTGCTGTATACACATGGCCAGACCATGCTTAAGGCTTTTTAAATATTAAAGAGATGGAGAAGCTGAAGTTGCCCTGCAGCTTCATGTCCACCATCCCTCAGCCCAGGTGTGAGTCCCCATGAGTCCCTACAGTAAGGGTGGCCTGAGGAAGTGCTGATTTTGATGACATATGTTTTAAGAAGTAAAAATTAAATACTGACACTTTTTACACTCAGATGGAGTGCTTGGGTTTGCCTGACATATTTTCTTGTGGTTTTTGGGCTGTGCTTTCAAGGCCTGAGCAAGTGCCTAGAATGCAGAGATGGCTCTGGAAAGGGCAGAGCTCCCCACTCGCTGTGGTAAACTGGAACGGATCAGGAGGAATCTCAGCTGCTGACTTGGCTGGGAAACACCAGTTGAGGGTTGCAATTCTGTCTCTAGATAGTGTCCCAGGGCTGGGAGCCAACAGCCTGGGGTGGGGAGCTGCTAAGTTGTGTCACTCTTGTCTTGTGAGGGCATGACATGAAATTGATGCTTTCTGCACCCGAGAGGAGGAAAACACAGTGGCAGTCACTGTGGGAGGGCACACATCCCAGTCCAGCGGCAGACAGGCTGTCTCAGGTGTCTCTCCTCTCTGCAGAGACAGCAGGGAAGGCAGCCAGGGTGGCTCAGTTCGACATTTGGTTGCACAGAGTCGGTCAAGCAAAGCAAAACACGAGGAAAATCTTTCTCCAGGTCCCCAGCTGGGTTTGCCCTGACACTACCCCACCTTGTTTGAGGAAGGCAAGAGTCTGGTTACTACGAGCACTTTCTGTTCATTAAACCTGAGCTGCAAGAACTAATTTGCCTTTTGGGCAAGGTTGCTGAATACAAAGCTGTGCCTTGTCCTGCTGGCACGATGCGTCTGTGCGGGCGCTGGCCCAGCGCGCCCGACACTGCAGCACTTCCAGCACCTCAGAAGTGACAAAGGCCTTGCCTTGACTGGTGTGCAAAGCAAGATCCTGATTCTCCTGGCTGGGGACACCTGGCCCACTCTGGGAGCTTTTGTTTGGAGCACAGCAGTGCTTCACTTTTGCTCCCTCGCCTGAATTGTTCTGGTGTGGTACCAGTGAAGAGCAGAGTGTTTTATCATGACAGTCCTGCTGCTCCTTTCAATGTGGAAGCCTTGGGATGACTCTTCCCAAGGAAGAAAAGCTGCCCACGCTGCTGCCTCCATAAGGGCTTGCACCTACCAAAGGGGTCAGAGCTACCCTGGCAGTTTAAGCCGCTTTTTACTAGAGGCCACTCTCAGGCAGACCTGGCCCCTCAAACCCAGAGGGCAGCAACAACTCTGAGACTGAAATCTCTCACTGCCCCATAGAGAAAGAGTGAAGGGAAGTTTACAAAAGGCCCATATGTGTCTGAGTCATTTTGAGCAGCTCAGGTACCGACACACCTCTTCCTTATCCAGAAACCTCCTCAGGGAAAGAAGGAGAGACATATGTTTGGCCTCTGCAGCAAGCTCTTATCTTGGCAGGAGAAAGCTATTGATGTTCATGTTTCACATTTCTGGCGCCCAAAACAGGTTCTGATGTTTAAAATGAGGCAGCGGTGGAACCTGTTTTAAATATGTAACAGTCTCGGAAAGGAGCAGTCTAATCACTTCATTATCCAACACAGCAGAAAATGGTTTCAAACCCAAACTTGGGAGAGGGGGGCTTAGAGAAACCTTCCCCAACAAGACATTGCCAGCATTAACCCTGGTATTTATTGCTCATTTTAACTATGGTGCACAGCAAGCATTTTCTCAGTCTCGCATTGCAAGAATATATAATTCATATGCTTAATATTTAGTCTCAGCTCTCCTTGCATATGTTACAGAGCTGGAGACTGTTTGTGTGTTTGCTATATATCAGTTGACACCTCTGTAAAATCTTTATATTGAATGCCTTTGGCAACTATATGCCAAATAATAGCATTACCATTTGTAATTTTCTTAGCTGCAGCTTTCCTGTAAGCTTTGCTCTATGCATTACAAGTAGGAAGGATTTAAAGAGCTTTATTGGTTCTCAAGTCTTCCTAATGACCTTTCCACGCTTTTGTAAGTCAAAATAACTTTTTTTTTCTTGTCTCCTTGTGCATTTTCCAGTAAAACTGCAAGAGCTCTTAAGTAAATAACTAAGAATAGCAGGTAACCAGTGTCTCTCCCCAGCTTTAACTCTCTGTTTCTCCTCTCTTACCTCACAATCAGAATCCCCTGGTGTCACTCACAGATTCTGTTGACTCTTGTCTTGCAGATGCTTTTCTTCCCTCTCTCTCATCTTCAGATCGGCTCATTATATTAGCTATGCTGGAAAAAGAAATAGAAAAGACCCTGTGAAAGATGGGGGCCCAGCAGTGCTAAGCACTGTACAAATAACACAAAGGCTGTCCTTGCCTCGGGACTCGCCATGCAGGATTTAGACAATATGCCACCAGGGAATAAATCAATAAATGGAAAGGAGAGGAGATATGTTTATACCTGTTAATGATTATGTGGAGTTTCAAGAGGCGTATTATTTTCTTATTTTATAAATTCTTGCTTGTTTTCACCAAAAATATCTCAGTGCTTCCCTGAATTGTCAGCTTTTGTTGTGTCTCCTCCATTATGGGCTGTGAACTTCTCAGACCTGGGACTGTGTGCTGTTCTTGTTTAGTTAGCACCAGGTACATTTACAGGGTTGTGTATTTGCTTAATAAAAATAAATAACCAGCAGAAGTTCCAAGCTCAAAATTACTCCAGACACAGCATTTTCCTTATTGCTTTGTCTTGTGGAAAACAAAGTACATTTTATCCTACGTTTATCATGTAGCTTATGTGGTACTTTTCATTTTGATGTATGGCACACTTTCTAATGTGTCTCCCCTCATGTCTCTTTATTACTAAAGTGTTTCGGTGGAAAAGTATATTACAAACAAATAAATAACTTTCAACTACTGTCACTAGTCTAGTGAGAGAGCCACAGGCATGGGCTAGTTGGGTCCATTCATTACAAAGCCTTATTCATGACTTTATGGATATCTTTTTCTTTTTATTTTAATGAATGCCTCTCTCACAGCTTTGTCTTAGCAAGTATCCCTTTCCAGCTCTTATTTTCATCTATCCTTTCAAAGGGATATTCAAGCCAGTTCAAGACACCTCAGAAACAAAAGCAAAATCCAGGCTAGTTTCCCCACAAATAAAATATTGGGACTCATTGAGGTTAGGGGAAAGGAGAAGGAGCAGAGAGGCCATGAATGGGAACTGGGCTGCTGGCTTGAATATCTTGCTGTTTTTTCAGGGAGGGACGGGAACAGTGACCACTGCTGTTTCAATGAGCCCTTTTTATCCCCATGATATTCTCCACCCTGGACAGCAGCTGCTGCCTGTGTCACATCATCAGTGAACCTTGTTTTCCAGGGCTCTCAGGGCACACCATCCATTAGCCATGGTGCAGGGTGGCACTTTGGCCCAGGCTCAGCCTGTACTGAGCTTACAGAAACCCAGACTCAGTCCAGGTTTTGAAACAAGCTGAAAACCAAAAGTTTGGAAATCAAGGAATTGCAGACCATGGTTTGTTGGGGTGGGCAGCTGGATTGGCAGCCTTGACTGGTGTTATTTGCAGTCTGGCTGGGGCATGACAATGAGCTGGCCATCGGGTAGCCAGGGCCTAAACCTAATGAAAATGAGTTTAAATCCACGAAACTCTCTTTGTCCAGTTAGGAATGAAAGACAAAATCACGGCTCAAACGTAGCACCTGCAAGCCTTCATTAGTAACACAAACCTGTTCCTGGTAACACAATAAAGGACCAGGGGCAGGAGGGTGAAGGCTGCACACACAGGCAAGCTCTGTACTCAGCAGGGACAGGATCCCACCCCACCCCTGCTCTCCACCATCACCTTCCTGCTCTGAAGCCACAAATGTGCCTGAGGTTGTTTTACATGGGCCGGGTTGTACATGCAAAACTCCACGACAAGCCTATTAAAAGTGTGTTAAATTTCAATGCTCCTGTTTAGGCTCCTTCACCAAGATGTGGGCACTAATTTATGGCAGCTGCTGGATCACAAACCTGTGGATGAATTGAAGAGAAGGAGCTAGGCAAAGGGAAACAGAGAGTGTGTTGGTAATTCCTTTGGACAGGTCTGAAGCCTAGGAATATCTGTTTGTTTGGTTTTGAGCACTTTCTATGAAAATACAGTTAGAAAATTCTTCTTTTAGCTCCATCCTCTCTGCTCCCTGCCCCAGCCCAATTGTGTGAAAAAGCAGCTTTACCATAAACAGATTTTACTATATCAGAGTCAAATTTTACTACATCATTATAGGAGTGTTCCACTGGGTAATATGACTGGCCGCCCTATCAGAAGACCAGTGCTAATGCCATAGTGAAAACATGCCATCACACTTCCCCAATAAAAACTTTTATTGTATCCCAGCGCACATTAAAAACAACACTAACTGCATTAATACATTGTAATTTACTTTTGTATTATGGAGCAAATGACAAACCTGGCGCTAATGAGGTCATATTTTCCATTACCCCAATGCAAAGTCTTGGTTAATCCAGTCCTTGGAGATTTCCACGTGGAACTCGGGAACTCTTGTGTGTGCACACGTATGCACAGACACACACAGTGTGCACGTGCTGGTAAGGGATGCTTCCATTGTCAAATGGGGTGGCAGAATATGATTTTATTTTAAACTACTGCTTTTGAAACAAACAATTTTAATTGCTCTGATATTTGCGTTTTGTTCACAAGGCAGTCTTTAACAGAAAAAATATACAAGCGATCCCATCACCGATGGTGCCTTTTACTAGTGAAGCCTCTTTCACACTGTGGTGAACAGAAATGCAATTCTGTGCTGCAGAAGATGAGGCTGAATGGATTCTTTAGGGATTGCTTATATTTCAAGTGCAATTATTTAGGAAGCTGTAAGCTTTCCATTTTATTTTGTCATGAGTGGAATGTTAGAAGAAAACTCATTTCTCAGGAGATATGGATGATTCTTTATTTCTAAACTTCCTGTGGTGTTTTCTTAATGATGCTATTAAATGATTAAGCTTTTCTTTTATAAATTAAATCACCAAAATGAAATCATTAAGGCTCTCTCAGTTTTATTAAGCATAGTTATTTGCCATCATGTGTAAATTCACTTAAGTAATCATCTACACTATCTGCTTTAAAATTGTGTTGGCAGCACCACGGGGAAAGTCAGTTCAGCATGGTGGATGGAGATATCCAGCTCTCCTCATTTCAGAGGGCTCAAAATACACTGATGAGGGAGAAGAATGTGTTTATACGAGGAAGGCAAAGCAATGCCAGGGGTTTAGTAAATGACAGATCCCAATTCCTGGCACTGCAGCCCCTCTCTGGTAGGCACTTTTCCTCTGGGGCTTATGCTATGCAAATATTAATGTGGGGCTGCACAGAGGTGTAGCCTCCTCCCTTCCAGGGGACACAGAACTGGGGGCTCCATCGAGTCACATGAGTTAGCAAATTACTTTGTCTTTATTTTCCCTCCAGTATCTTCTCTTCCTTTCTCTCTGTTTCTCTGCTCTGCTCTCTGCTATTTGTTCTTGCCACGTCTTAGTCTCTGCTGATGAATTAGTCTGTTGCTCAGGGAGAAAATTGATCTTCACTCTTACAGAAGTTGCAAGACAAGTTATGCTTAGTTCAGGCTGTGGTATTTTGCCAGCCCGTGCTAGATGAGAAATAGTTGGTGCTGAGTATATAGACTTGAACTGCAGCTGCAGAAACTGAAACAGAGACTCTTACTGGCATTTACATTTAAAGCCTTCCCTTTAGCTCTCAAAACCACTGTTCATTTTTAGTGATGTTTTACCAGGGAGGTCTTCTTTCTGGAAAGATTAAAAGGAGAAAGGATGGGGGATACTTTCAGAGGAGAGGAGAAAACTATTTTTGTTACCTTGCACTGCAACCTGTGGATGTTGTCAGGACAGAAGTGATGAGGAAAACTCAGTATCCCGAGTACTCTTCCATGCACCTAGGACAGTGAAGGAGCTGAGGGAAATGTAGTTTGCACTGCTGAAATTACAGAAGATGATAAAAGTAAAAGAATTTCAGAATAAATAAAACCCCTCTGAACAAAAAGTAGGTGTTTAAAATGTATTGAGTGTAATTTATTGTATCCTCAGATTAATTTTCTGTGGCACTTTCTTCTCTTGACCATTAGTTTGACAATCCTGGGAGACATTTGCAGAATAATTTTATATGGAGAAAATTAATTTTTGCTATTACTGTTGACTCATTTTGTTATTCCTGATGAGGAATTTTTGGGTCTAATATGCCTCATCAACTTAAGATTCTTCACCTGAGCTTTGCCACTTTTCCTTCAGAAAGTCGCTTATTTACTCAGATTTCTGTGGAAACCAAACATTCAGAAGCAAATAAATAGTTCTTAGTGATGGTAATGTTAATAAATAAAACCTAGTTTACAATAAAAATCTATTTTTATATATACATTAATTTATATACTTATAAATAAATGCTTATATGTTGTTAACACATATTGTTAGAAAGTTGTTAGAACTTTAAATACTCTGAAATATATGAAGTGCTTTTAAATTTGATGTGGAAGCATATTAAAACAAATGAAATTCAGTAGTAAATCTGGGACAACATTATTGCAAACCTGATGCAGATATCTTTGTTTTTTGCAGAGAAGCCTTTCTGTCAGAGTAGTTCTGGCTGAATTTTCAATGAAAGAATTTAAACTACAGGAACAGTAAATTTTTTGACTTGACAGAAAACATTGTTATATAGACAAATAACTGGCATGCCAGTAAATAAATGGAGCACATTTTCCAAACATCAATAGATGCCTGGGCAAAAGCTATATTAACAGCAACAGATTTTTTTGTGTGTGTGTGCAGTGGCTCCTGTATAGTGTTTGGAAAATGTACCCATATATCTACTCACAAATAATGTTCACCTGTAAGGAAATGCACACCAGGTTTATGGATGCTATTGAGTATTCCCAGTCCTACCACTATGAATAATGATGCTTACATGCCCTCAAACATGAAAAATGCTCATCTGAATGCACTGAAATAGCCTGACATACAGATTGTTGACATTATTTTTTAAAGAAGTATTCACATGTGGAGTTGATGGCATTACCCTATCTATGTGCCAGTGGAAGGAAGAGTTTTGGGAACTCAGCAGAAAACCAGTTGTCAAGGTTGGCTAAACCTGGGAGTCTGCTCCAAAGCACTCAGGGGAGAGCAGCAAGGCTGAAGATTTGGATTCCCCAGGGTGGGCAATTGCTCACTGCCTGTGAGACAGGCTGCAGGGCCTCAGGCAAATAACTTTGCTGCCTCTTGCCTCTTTTACCCCATTTGTAAGAGCTGACTGGGTATAATTATGTATCTGTTGCTTGAGAAGATAAATTAGTTCACATTTGCAAAGCAGGTGGAGGAAAAAGAAAAAGAGCAAGCTACCTCTGGTCTTTTCACTCCTCTTTTTCCTAACTGCTTTCTTTTGCTAGGAGGAGATTAAGAAAGGCAAGCTGACATGCAATGTTCCTCCGAGCATTGAAATGTGCTGACCTTTTTTAGCAAGGTTGGCTGGTGTAAGCCAAGAGCGATACAGGGCTGGCAGTGGGGAAGTTCTGCACTGGCTACAACAGGTAGCAATTTGGCTTGCTGTGCCTGCATCCAAATTTTGTCTGTGGATTTGAGCCCTGGATGGCGTGTTGCTAGGCGGATACTATTTTCAAACGTTTAAGGAAAGCTTTTGAGTGTAATGTGCACTTCTCTCCTTCAACATTTAAAGACTGCAGCAGTGGGAGAGGCATGCGGCATATCTGTAAAAGCCTGAAAGCTGATGAAATCTCAGTTAGATCTGTTATCTCCCAATGCTTTAAAGGTCTTCAGCTGGGAGATTAAAGAACAAGGTTACTGTGACAATTTGTTTACACGCAGGGAGAGATTAAGATCTCGTTGAAAAGGAATAAAAATAACATCATCTTGAGCTGTCACAGCATGAAACCCATTGTAATCAACACTGGTCTGATTTCAGGGATAATTTAAGACCAATTTATTATCTTAATTAAAAATAAGAAGAAGGGAGAATTCAGTGTTTCAGAAGCCAGTTGGTCTGCTAAATCAGATGCCTCTGGAGTATCTACATTTTACACAGCCACAAACTTTAAAGGTGTTCTGAAAGGGAAGCCAAAACCAGATGATACAAGCATTTCAGCCCATCTTAATAAACATAGGATTAATCACGCAGTTAACCACAGAAAAACAACCCCAAAATTCCCGAGCACACTAAAAAAATGAACACAGAAGGCATCTCTTTGCAAAGTCTGTTTTGATCCTGTGTGTAGCAAGTGAAAACAAAATAAACACATACATAGAATCCCCTGTGATTATGTTTAATGTATATATTTTAGCTGCTTAGTTACAAGAATAAGATAATGCTGAATATTCCTCATAACTACTGTTCTTTAAATTTAAAATCCATGAGTTCCTGGTATCCAAATAAATGCACAAGCAATTCAGAGTTCAGAGAAGGGCTTGCTGTGTTTCACAGGCATTGATATCAACCACTACTCAAAAAAGAAAAAAAAAATGCTCTTTCTACTTTCTAATTGTGCAAAGTAGAAAAATCCTTAGTTCTTCAAATACAATGGAGGGGAGAAAAAAAAAAAGATGACTAAATGGATTTGGCTGGACTGTTTTCGTGGTGCTTTTGCACTTGTTTTTAGCAAACATTCATATGGTTATTTCTATCTTGCATGCTCAGAAAAGCAACTTTAAATTTGTTTTTCAAGATCATTCGCCCTTGGAAGCTGATGATACAAGTTGCTCACCCAGCTGGTGAAGATCAGGTGACTCAAATGGCAGAGCTCCTGGCACAAATAACAAATTTTAAACACAACTAGAGAAAAGGAAATTTACCACAAGTTTATATCTTACATGGAATTTGAAAGAAATCTGACGAACAGTGCTTGCGGATATCTCCTTTGGAGAAAGAAATGGGATGGGCCAGAAAAATTGGTCACTGCAGTTTTCCCAGCTCTCCTGTCCCCTCAGGTCTAACCCACCGGACAATCCTTGGAGGTTTTGTGAACCATTGCAAGACTCTGAAACAGACTCAGACTTGGGTCAAGTAGAAAGCTGAATCCAGGATCACCACAGCCAGAAAAAGGGGTTTGCTGGGGAGTTCTCACCTCAGTAAAAAATAAGAAGGAATGAGGTGGTTTTGATGGGAATCTGCTGGATCCCAGTGCACCAAGGCTGGCAGGCTGTCCTGTCTGCTTCCAAGGAGGAAGACTTTAGAGCCAACTGCTGCTCCAGTGTTTCATTACCCATAGCTAAAAGTTTTACCTAGAGAATGACTCAGATGCCAAAATAGAGGTCTCCACTGCCATCTAAAATTTCTTATGATACTTCACCAAATCCAGAGCCTCATTTCAATAGGAACAAGCCTCACTTGTTATACAGGTCCCTTAGTATATTTGCCAGCCTTGGATATCCTCGAGCCCATAAATTGACAGCAAATATTTATATGCAGGCACCTGAATATTCCCCCTAACCAGAATCCTTCTTGCTACACTTTACTTTCTAGCCTAGCCAGTAGCGCTCTGGAGGGTAGATTTTTTTCCATCTTTCCTCTTTTAAATTTCTAAACACCCTCACTTAAAACTGTATTTATTTGGTCTCTTTCCATAGGTCAGAGCTCTGCTCTCCCTCTAAACCTTTCCCCAGCCAGTGTTGCATGGGCTGCAGGTCACCCAGGAGTCTGGCAGGCAGAGCTCCCACTTGTATGTGCTAAAGTCACTTCTGCATTGTCCACAGTATCATAACAGCATTCCCTTCCTTTTAACTTGGGATCTGCTGAACTCCTCACAAACTTTAATGAGGAATCACCACTTTCCTTGGCTCACTCTGTATCCATGCACCTTGTTCCTGCTCAGACCTGGCCTCTGAAATTGCCCATAAGGATAGGCACATTGTCCCCACTCCTCCTCCAATTTATCAATAACTCTTTGAATTTCTCTCCTTCTTTCCAGTGAGCTTGCTGCCCTCCCCAGCCCCCTGTGCTCTGAACAGCTAATACACAAATTCTTTATTTCACTGACTTTAACGAACACGGTCCAAGGACAGAGCCCAGGGGACCCTGCTCAGTATCACTTTTCATTTTGACCCCTGATACATTACCTCTGCAATCCCCATGCTTCAGATATGCTTTTTTGCGTGGTCCTTTCATCCACTTGCCTCTCTCAGAGAGTAATTTTCCTGGAGATTTGGGGTGTGGTGGAAAGGCACAGATTTCAAAGCCCCATGTCACTTTACCCCGGCAGAGGACCTGACTGTTTATTTCCCCTCTCCCATTGAATTTCTTTGTGCTGGTGCTCTGTGTATAAAGGCAATATGAATAACCCTGAGCCATGTGGAGGGGAAGGTTTCTGTGACTCACACTATCACGCTTTTTTCTTCCCCCTTTGGTGCTGTATTTCCTAGTGTATGTCCTCACTCCTGGCTCTCACCACAAAAGGCAGCAACAATCAACCAAACCTCCAAGTGAGTAATCTGCTCACAAAGAGCCCTTTGAGCTCACAAAGTAGTTGCAGGAGGAAACGTCCCACTGGGGAACCAGGTGGACAGCAAACATTCGCTTTCCATTACAAATGAGTTCAAGGGAAATGGAGTCACCCCAGCATGGGATGCCAAATCCGTATCCAAAGCTCCTTCCCACCATCCACGCTGAACGTGCTTTCCTTTCTGTTGCTCCCCATCTCCCCTCCTTGTTTACAAACACGTTTACAAGTACTTGATAGGTGACCTTATTTACTTAGTAACCTGTGGATTCATTTATCTTGAAATTAGCAGGTAATGAACTGGAAACCCTCAACAACCCTCCCACTAATTAACATGATAATAAGATTGTTTTGCTACAGAGGTACAATTAGCATGTATGAGCTAGAGGGGGAGAAAGATCAATAAAATGTCTGAAGGGTACTAGGAACCAGTCTTGAGAAGAGAACAAAAGAAAAGAGCTTTATGGGGTTACAACAGCAGCAACGACTTACAGACCTGGTGCTTTAAAGACATCCCCAGCAGTGGTCCTCTTGCCACTAGATTGCCTGCAAGTAGGCTGGGAGGAGCTACCTGTATCCCATCCTGCTTACCATTCAGAGTAGATTAGGGATGTATCAAGGGTATTCCAGTCAAAAGGTTAAAACTTGTGGAGGCAAAAAAAAAAAAAAAAAAAAAAAAAAAAAATTTTTGGGAAATTCCAAAACATATATATGGCATGTGTGTATTAACCAACACAGGGGTTATGTGGTGACAGGGAATGATTTAGAGCCCATAATCATGAAAAAGGGCTCCAGCACCTTGTGGTCACAAACCCCTCTTTGCCATTCTATTGAATTTAAGGAGATTACTTGGGTAAGTAATGCTTAAACATAAATCTTTGCAGTATCATGCCTTTACACAGGGAACTGAATCAGAAATGGTGATAAAAAATTTGCAAAACAGATTTAATGGGCTCTTTTGGCTAGGTCAGATCAGTTTGAGTGAAGAGAGTTAAAGAGAACTCACATGAGAGGATGATGTGCAGTTAGAGAGCCAACTTTGATAGCCAGGGACATCTGTCTCCTAAAATCCCTGGTTAGGGGAGAGAAAGGTGCACCAAAGCAGAGCTATGCCTTTCCAGAGCAAGGAATATGAAGGAAATGCAAGGATTTTTTTCTCTCCTACATTCATAGTTGCCTGTCTGCTAATGTATTTCCATCTACATGGATTGGATCCATGGCATTGTTGAGGAGAGAGGAGAGGAGAGATGCACATCTGAGATGCAGGATATGGAGAGAGGCAAACATGTCACAGGATTTAATGGGCTAATGGTGAAGAAAGAGTATGGGACCTATAATCATGTTAGTCTCTCTATATCCTGTGAGTAAATCTGTGTGTGAGTAAACCCATACCTAAATACTGAAAATAAAGTATAAACTAAATATTGAAAATAAAGTTCAAACCAGCCTTCCAGTACTTGGTACAAGTGATGTCAAGCTGAAGAGCCAGCAACCTGTGTTACTGCCCTTTTATTCAGATATTGCTGGATAAACAAAGAACTTGGTCTTTCAGCTTGAAGGAGCTTGGTTTAAAGCTCTTCAGGTCTTAGTTAAGCTCAATCTTTTTTATAAGTTCCCATAGGTATTGGCTCCTCTTCACAAAGCCATATTTTGCCCCAGATGACTTGGGAGATGAGATCATTCACAGTTGCTTGACGTAAATGAGAAGTGTTGAAGGCTCAAATCTGCCCCCAAGCTCTTTCCCTCACATCTGGCTTAACCCCACATCTGTCCTCCCCATCTGTACTGACGCCTTCTGTCACCTCCCAAAGCTTACGCTGCACAGCACATTTCAGCACAGAAGCTGCAGAGGAATTTGGGACAGTCGTGTGTCTGGAATACAAGTCTTCAGGTACCACTGACAACTCCTGTGAATATTTTACCATGCGTGTGATTTCTGAGTGAATGTTATTCATCAGTCATTTGAGCTCGAAGAATTTTGTCTCATGGCATTCTTTGGAGTGCGAAAGAGGAAGGAAAACTATTAATTACTTTTGATTGACATTTTCCATTTGTGTGTGTGTGTGTAGGGGGGGGTTGTTGTGCATTTTTTTCATAGAACCTCAGGTTTGAATTGGGTAAACTGACACCTTGCAATCTGATCTGACAGCCCTGCTTTGTGTGGGAGTTTGTACGACTCCAAAATTTCAGCTGTGAGACTTTCTGCGTGAGCAGTCATTTTATTAGAAGTTTTGACACCTCTCCTAGCAGGGATCAGTGCCCGCTGTGTGAACGGAAACACCAAAAAGAGCATTGTGTGATGCAGAGAGGGAAGGGAATAAAAGAAGTTCTGTACCCAATAGATGAAATTAGCCCAGATAAAGATCTTTGAGGACCTTCAAAGTAATAATAGTGAGACATTAGGACCATCCCACTGTAATTATTGTAATGGATTTGTATTGTAGTTTAAAAATCATAGATGCTCACACCGTTTTGTTGGATTTTGTTTCTCTTTTTGAATCTGCCTATTTTCTGTGATTTTTGGGTTTAACTGTTTATTATTTTTTTCTTGTAAGAGGACAGCAACATCTTTGGTTTGTTCCAACGTTTGTGGGTTGAAATTTGCCACTGATTTGTTGGTGCCCAGCTCTGAAACTCTTGTCTGTACATGAATGGGGTACAGCAGCTGCCTCAAGTGGCCCAGACCTCTCTGCTTCTATGGATTGTGCCCACTTCTGTTGCAACTGATAGGACAGACGGAAAAAGAACTGAAAAGACGCTGTTGACTACAGGAATTTGCATTTCTGAAGTAAAGAAACAACTTCACAAGTGTCCTGCATCCATGTGGGGTGCAGCTGGGTAAAGGGAGTTGCTCAAGTGAAAAACACATCCAGCAGGGACTGGCTGAAGTAAACAATGTGAAATGCAAGGATGTGGATCAGGAGAAGTGTAAAGGGGCTGCATCTCAAGAGACTGGTGCAGCCCTGGGAGTAATGCACAGACAGCCCCTGCAAACCCCCTCTTACTCTTTTTCCTTTTCCACCTTAGCTAAAAGGTAGTTTTTTGTGTTTGCCTGAACATGATCTTGTGTGGGAAAGTCATGAGAATTAGTTACATATGAAATTTCCTGTCTTTCTACCGTGTCTCTGCCATACTCTTCCCATTAACTGGGGGCTTTTTGGACAAATTTTGAACAGGGGAAATGCAAAACAAACCATGATTCATCGTGGAAATTAGGCTGAGGGTTTTGCGGGGAGAAAGCTGGCTGAATTTTTTTCCTGCTCCCACTCACCTGCCCTCAGCTAGGTTGATAAATACCTGTGAAGCATTTGCTAGAAAAGTTCCTAGGAGTTCATTGTAATGAGCAATCCTTCTGGCCTAGATTTGTATCTTCCTTGAGAATAGGTGTAATTTTAGATCTGCTTTGCAAGCTTTTTTTTCTTTTCCCCCTTTTCTTTCCAATACTCCTCAGTACAATAGGAATCTTGTCCCATGGTGTGAAGCCCCTGCAGAGTTATAAAATTGTGTCACCTTCCCTGCCTCCCTTATAAGTTACTCGAAGTGACACTATTAAAAAGAAAAACCACAGGATCTCCTGGGATCAAAACAATGTCCTGTTGTTATCTTAACACAACTCCGTTTGGCTTTTTTGGCTTTTACCTTTCATTTCCTACAGCTCTGTGCAAGCAGAGCTTGCCTTGCATTGTGCTCCATTCCATGCATGCATTTTCTCAGAGAAGATGCTTTTATTTCTGAAGGATATGCTGGGTGGCCAGAGGTTTCAGATTTCTTCAGCAGGGATTCATCTCTTCCAGGAAGGGGGAGGATGGAGTGAACAGGCCAGCAGAGAAACTTTCATCTCTGTGTAAGAAGGGAGGAGAGACTTAGATGCTCATCACTTCCTCAGACGAAGATTTAAGCTCAAGTATTAACTAATAAACTCCCTATCCCATAGGAGTTGAGAGAGGGAGTGTGGGGGAGGGAATGGATTGAACATGTGCGAGTTTCCCACTTTGAGCAGGAGTTTTGGTGGCCTGGAAAATGTAATGTGTTTTCCCTCGCAGATGCTCTGGAGTGTGACTCACAGGCCTTTGCAGCTCGGACAGCTTTGCAGAATGAGCTACCAGCAACCTCTTTGTCCTTCAGGTTACATCATTGAATAAGCTCAAGGTAAGTAATTCCTCAGAGCGACCAGCCATTGTCAGTGAGTTGCTGCAATTGGTGTTTTCACACTTTTTTCCCATCTGTTAACAACAACAGAAGTTACCTATTCATGATCAGGTGTAAAACCCCAGCTCCAGAAAATATCTACATGTTGCACATCCCGAAGTCTATTTGCATGTGTGATGTGTCAAGTCACATTTTCTATGTCAGACATTCCTGCAATCTGATTTTATTTGTAACTCAAAGATCCTGGTATTATATATTATTATAATTTGGGGATGAAACTCTTCCTAGTACTACCTTGCACTTATTGTTTTTGACCCAAAAGCCCACAAAGTGTCTGATGAATGTTAAATGATTTTACCAGAGACCCTGGAGGTCATGAATTATAGCTATATACATTTTGCACACATGCTAAGTGGAGGTTTCAGTAGTTTGTACTAGAGCGTGTGGTGACTTGCTGGAGTCAAGTGGAGTGAAGTAGAGATAAGCCTCAAAGTTTTCTGTTAATCTATAAAATTTCCCTATGAAGAGTCTAATGGGAACCATTCAGCTCTTGTACTTGGGGACTGGCCATGGAGCAAAGAACTTATTTTCTTGGGAAATTTTTTTTTTTTTTTCCCCCAGTCTTCTTATGAGAGACCTGCAATCACATAGCTAAGAGTCTGTCAGCACCCTGGAGCTGCAGCACTATCCTGTGGCACAAGGCTGCCCAGCATTCCCTTGATCCCACCCTTCAGTGCATGTCCAGTCCTGCTCTTTTTGTGGGCACTGCACTGAGTTGTCAGCAGGAGCAGCTGCCAAACTTAGCTGCAAAAGGGTCTTTGAAATGACAAGGAGGAAGCAGGCTCAGCACTATTTGCACTTTTGGTGTTGAGCTGTGGTTTTCAGACCTGGAAGGAGGAGAGCTGTAGAACCACAGCATCCCCCATCCTCATGAAATCACAGAGTGAGTTTGGTTTGGAAGGGACTTGAAAGATCCAGCCCATCTGCCAGGGATGGTGCATCCACAGCTTCTCTGGGAAACCTGTTCCAGTGTCTCACCACTCTCTGGGTAAAAAACTGCCTAACATCTAATCTAAATCTGTCTTCTTTTGTCTTAAAACCATTCCCATTTTCCTATCACAGTGTTTGTGTAAAAAGTCACTCTCCACCCCCCCTTGTTTTTTTTTTGTTTTTTTTTTGTCTTTGTTTTAAGTACTGAAAGGCCCCAGTAAGGTCTGCCCAGAGCCTTCTCATCTCCATACTGAACAAATCCAGCTTTTTTTCTCTGGATGGGTTGTCCAGATACTGGAAAAGGCACCAACCTGAAGAAACATTTTGTTGCAGGCAATCTCATCTCTTCTTGTTACAGACAGTTTTACCCTCCTAATTTCCAGTGGTCACTGTAAATCCTTGCTGTCCTGTGCAGTTCCTGGCTCCTGGCTGGACACCACCATGTCAGACCAGCCCTTGCAGCAGCCAAGGCAGAGAGGGGAGCATAGCCTGGCCCCTTGTTTGCACACAAAATCTTATCTTGATATGTGTCTCTACCACTGTCCCTTTTACCTTTCTGTGACATTTCTGAATGTTTTGAGGTTGCTTTTTAATTTTTTTTATTGTTTATTTTAATTAAACATGACTAAACAATGATTCTCTGAGTGGGAATCATTCTTCCTAATAACCACAGTGTGCATGCTAACTATACTAAAAATAAATCTTGTCTCTGACTAGTTAAAAATTGCAGTGATTTGTTGATGCTTTTTACCTGTCACTAGTAAGATATAAATATAAATAAGTAGAATTACATTTAAAATATCCATCACTTCACATATGGAGAGTGGCAATGAGTGGGCTGTAATAATAAAATATACTTTATAAGTGTCATAATCATTCAGACACCAGGAACTTATAAGCCACAGATCTGACGTTCAGATGATGAATTGTGATTTTGTTTTAAAAGCCAGACATGTCAACTCCATGTGCATATTGGGAATTGTAGTTCAAGTGACCTCTGCTAAAACACTGACCTTAACAATGACTTTGTTTTACATTTCCCAGAAACTTTTTTAAGTAGGTGTGATACTTTCCAAATGCAGTTGTTGCACTAATGCTTATATAAAGTAATTTAAAATATATTTGACACCTTTGTTGTGCTCATATATTATATGGCACAGAAAATGAGATTCAGTGAATGGCTTAAAATTAATTCTACTTTGGGGTTTTGGTAACATTGTAAACCCCTTGAGGTTCACCTGTTTGACGTATGATATCACTGATAAGATGATATTCTTCTAAAACTCTACAGCTCATCCATTCTTGCATGCAATAAATAAATACATTAGATATACATACGGATGAGTGTTGGTATTGGTGCATATGAAAGTGGATTAGAAAACACTCAGGGGAGACTCCATGGACTGCAGGGATCTTAAAGCTGATGGAGGAAGGTTGATTCAGTGGACTTCAGAGACCTGGATTCTGCTCCCCTCTCTGCTGCAAGTTCCTTCTGTGTGACCTTGGACATGCTGCTTAAACCCAAATCCTAAAAGTATTTAGTCTCCTGATTCCTGACGAGATGCCTGATTCATGCTGATTTCAGCAGGAATTTAAGATCTGAAAAGGAACTGAGCACTAAAATCCCTTGAAAGATCAGGGTTAAGTTTCTCGGAGGCTTAACCAAGATGGAGATCCTGCTATTTCACAGGGACTTTGCTTGGGTGAGAGCATAAAGGATCATAAGGCAGCATGGTCCGGGTAGTTGTACAAATGTGTGAAGTGCTGTTTCTGATTCCCTGTGAATAGCTGCATGCACTGTATAGATGTAATTATAGTCATATCAAATGAAAACACAATTAAGTTCCAGAATTGGAGCTGATTGGCATAACAAAGCTGAGATTTACTGCTTCCTTCACCAGACCAGCGCAGGTTCTAACACAAATCATGCCTCTTAGCCTTCAATTTGATAAACTTTCAGCTATTTTGACATGTAGAGCCAACTGCAGCCTACTCCATCCTGACAAAAAGAGCCTAACAAATGGATTTTCAGTCACCCACTGAACAGAGCTAGATGACAGATCTACATGAAATCCTTTTTGGAGAGAAGGCAGCCTTTTAACTTGATTGATGAAATTATATCTAAATCTAGTAGATTTGGGACTTCAAAGGCATTTTTGCCTACTTAGGGCATCCCAGATGAAGGGAGTATGCTATTTGTACCAAACTCCCATGCTCAAGTGGTTTGCAAATTGACCCCTTTGTAATAGGTTAAAGGTTCCGCGCAAGATAACGGTGGTTCATTTTGATTAATTATGTCAGGGAATTAATGTATGATTACTAACTTTTAGCAGACCCTGCTCTTTCTGACCTCGAGCTGCTTGTTTGTGTGGCTGGTTGTAATTTTCGACCAATGGGTTACGAGAGGTCACTGTGTGGTCAGCATATTTTAAACAAAGAAAAGGGAGGTGGGGAAGGGGGAGCAGAGAAACAGCAATCTCAGATCAGAGTGGGTGGACTACAGTTTACTGGCCTGACAGGGGAGATTTGTTGAGTGTTTTAACAGTAGATTTTTATACATTTACCCTTTCCAATAAAATATTCTTCTGAAGAGCTAAGAGAGTGGCCTGGAAAGATGTTGGGAGGATAATTTAACAGTTGAATGTTAAGCCCATAATTGCACTTCATACTGGTTTCAATAGTAGAGAACCTTGTTAAAAAATAAATTGGTCAGTGTTGTGTTTAGAGCTTGGATTGGCTGGGAGTGAGGCTGAAAGCTTCTGATTAAGGCAATGCCTGGGAAATGCTGCTTACAAATTTCTTAACCAATCACCAAGGAGGTAGCAAAGGTTGCTAAAACAAGGGTTTGTGGGGATTTAGCTACATTTCATATTTTAAACCCTTGGCCGAGTATGTGAAGCCATCTGAGAGCTTCTAAAGGCTAGAAAGGAAATATGTGAGACCCAATCCTGTACAAATCTCAGCCAGCTAAATCAACTGTATTCACTGTGTTCAGCATGGTATTGAACAGAATTGCTCATGCTGAAAAGAGGAGACCGTGCCTAGGTCTTCACAGGACATCAGCTATACTATGAAAATCATGGGTGGATGAGGGGTGTAGGAGCCTTAAATTCCTCCAGTTCTTGCACAAATGTGTGGTCTGATTCTGGCAGAGATCTGCAGGATATCAGCAGGTACTTTAAAAGCAACTAAAGCAGGACTTGAGTTTGAGAGTTGCTGCATGCTGAGAGCCACCAAAACCCAGGATGTTTAACTCTTGTGAAAATCAAATAATACTGCAGGACCTAAATATACATAGAATTAAGCAACCAACAGTAAATGATAAAGCAAAATTTCTATTATCTTACCTGGGCCTCACTCCTTTGTTAAAATGGGTCTAAAATGCCAGTGTTGTTTATAGCAACACCGAGAGGCTTTTCATTCATGTTGGCACTGTGCTTTATGGTCCTTAGATGAAAGGCACTACTGATGCTTAAAGAATGATTATTATTGTAATACTTACTCTAAGAACAATAGGCACATTTGTTTTATTTTCCACCAAGCCCCTTCAAACACCAGGGTGTCCAATTAAGAATAAGGGCTGGGACTTTGATGAAACTTCTCCAGTTTGTTTTGGAAACTCTAATTTTGCTGTGCTCTTGGTTCTACCTCTTTGCCTACATGGGGTTTTGTATTTGGCTTTGGATTTCCTTAGTTTTGTTGTTCCTTGCAAAAACATACTCTTGCCAAACTATCTTTTGCATTTTAAGTGAGAACACTATAAACAAGTTTTGTAAGAGGAGAAACAGATATTATCTGAATAAAAATTTGTGGCATTAGTTGGGCCAGGAAAGTACACTCAGAGCTAAAAAGATGTGAAATTTTCAGGGAGGAAGAATTTTAAGGAAAAAAAGAGATGGGAAAGGTATGGATAGTGAATATGATGATTAGACTGTGTACGGATTTAGAGATAGGAGCGATGTCAAAAGAAGAGAGAAGCTAAAGAAAAGAGAAAAAGGAAACTTTTGAAGTTTTTATATATTTACACATAAACTGTGTCTGTTAGGGTTTGCTAAAATTTCCTAGGTCATCTGAAAATCACCCCATACAAAAAGGAAGACAAGCAATAAGGCTCAAGATTTGTTTTACAGGCAGTGGGAAAACAAGTCTCAGACAGGACTTGAAGGCTGAGCTGTTATAATCAGTTGGCAGAGGACTGATCATTGCTGATTGCCCTGCAGCTTTTTCCAGCCAGCCCACGCAAAGCATAATTCAAACTGGTGTCTTTTGCCACTTAGCAGAGAAAGGAAAGGCTTATGCCAGGCTGACAATTCCTTAATCCAGTGTCCTGTTCACAGAGGGAGCAAGGAACTGATACTTTAGGCATTCTGACTCTAATCCATGAGCAACGACCAGAAATTCAGTTTCCTGGTCCTTGTTTTGACTGTTGCAATTGCCTCTTGAGCTCTTAATTTAATGGAAAGTCTCACAGCTGCTGTCAGAGCATGGATGCCACTATTATTTACTTATTTAGTAATTTTACAGTAGTGTTGGGGATCTCAGGCAGATCATTGTACACACATTTAATAAATTACAATCCCGCCTCAAATTATTTACAATCAAAACTGTTGATTCAGGGAAGTACTTGTACATATGTGCCCTTCCAGGAATCACAAAAGCACGAGTTAATTTGCTGTCAGAGATCACATAGATGAGAACTTCCTTCAGTGCTCTGTGTCCAGAATTAGGTCCTGAGCCCTGAAAGCATAACAAGCTGTGGGAAAATAAAGTAGCAGAAATAAGGATTTTGGGATGTACTAGCAGTGTTGGAACGCTTTCAGCAGGGTTTTATAAGAAAATGAGATTTATGCAATCGTGTTTTCCGTCAATGTACCAATAATAACACTTAAACTTGGACAATTTTAACCACCCTTGGCAGAAGGATGGGCAGTTCTGGATTAAACATAGGTCTGTGGGCAGAAGCACAAAGCCTGCAGTTTATCCAGTTCCCAAAATGCCTCCAGAGCTGGAGCTTTCATGGTACCCAGCTGCTCACGGTGGAGTGCTGGGGTAAAACAACACAGGCAAAACCATGCTTTTAGCCTCATAAGCACCTACCCTGCAGAAAGGTCAAATATCAGGTTCTAGAAATTTCACTTCCCAGGGAACCACTGGCATATTTGCTCCTGAGCATCAGGGAATGAGTTTCTCAGACCTTTGAAAAGTGAAGGGAATTTGGTGCTGCTTCCTATGGAGAAAGGATCACAGCCTGTAGGGACAGAAAAAAATTGTTTCCTTTGCTAATAGGGGAAAACAAAGCAAATTAGAAGCAACAATCTTTGGGTCTGGCAGAGAATATGCCAGGTATTAGTTGCTTTTTACATGTTTGTACATCAGAGACTTGCATTTTTCCTGTTCCTGTGAGCGCCTGGGGTTTTGGTGCTTGTACATGCTCTGATTAAAGACCAATTTTGAACAATGCTTTTTAATTTAATGATCTTAATAATCACATGGGGGGATTGTCTTTACTGTATAGACACAAACAATGCTACATGCTTCAACATGAAACATAATTAGGGTGTGCAGTAAAATAACAGGGTGAGGGGGAAGGGGACTTTTTAAAAAAATGAGCACAGAGGTGACTTCCAACAAAACTTCAAAACCAGCTTGCCTAACAATGAACATAGCCCCATTCTTTTTAATCATCAACAAAATCTATCACACATGTTCTTTCAAGTAAAGTTTATTAGAAAGAAATTGCTACTAGAGAACCACATGTGAGCTCTGACTTGGCAAGGTCAGGCCAGGGCAATAAACCCTTGAACTTTACAAATATGCAAAGCTGACATAAATAACAAATTAAACCCAGCCAGGTGTAGAGCTGCAGTGAGCTGCTTGCCAGAAAGATTCAAACTCTGGCCAGCATGACCTCTGTTAGCTTGTGTGGAAAGCAGGGGCTTATCTCCTCTGCTTGTTGTCCATTAGGGTTCATGCCTGTGGGCTCAGGTCACCTTCTTCTCATTAGCTTAGAAAAATTATATCACTTCATTAGAGGTGTTTGCTCAGCTTCTGAGTGTCCCCAGGCATTTGGATGTGTTGCTGGGTGAGTGCTGATTTTGTCAGAGCTCCATACACTGGGTGTTTTGGGTCCTCTTTTAGGGATAAGTCCAGGATCAACTAGCAAGAGGGAGTGTGGAAATCCCTCTGCTGCAGGATTTGGAGATGTAGGATAGGGAGGAGAGGACTGGATTCACTATATAGGGTGAAAAATGCCTTGTTAGAAGAAGCCTGGCCAATAACAAATACAAATGAGCCACAAGCTGGCGGGCTGGCCCTGTGAGCCCTCTGTGTGGCTCACAGAATCACACATCACCCGAGAGCTACTTTGGATCGAGCTTTAAGTGGTACTTTAGAGAAAGGAGCCGATCCTTGCACCAATTTTAGACATATCTGTTGTAAATTCCCTGTGTAATCAGGACTTCATTAGAGGTGTAATTGTCACTGCAATCAATCACTGTATCATTCTGAGCATCACTGACAGATTTCCAGAGGCATTCAGCTGCAGATACACCATCTCAGTGGGATTTTCAAATGTCTCTTGAGCGCATTAAGCACCTAACTCCCACTGAATGCTCAAGGGGTTTTTAAAATCCCACTATGTGTCTCTCTATATCTTGCCCTTAAACAAGTGCTTAATTTTAAGTGCAGGTAGTTTCATTGATGTGTGCAGCACTAGTGTGGTTAAACATGTGCTAAATGTGCAGTTAAACCATGGCCATAATGGGTGGGGGAGGAATTTGGTGAAAACACACAGTGCTTTAAATATAAATGTTTCACTGTCACACCTTAATTTTTGGATACTGGTTTGAGGCAGAAGCAGTGAAAAAAAAGTCTCTTTAGACTTGAAAATTGAGGAGATTTGTTCTGAGAATCACAAAAAGGGAATAATATGGCACACTGGGGCATGATGTTCTACAGAATCCCTTTACAAGTGTAACCAGACTTTACAATCTTTGCCGTCAGAATTGCTTTGACTTTTTTTTTTTTTTTTTTTTTTTTTTTTTAATTCAAATGCAAAGCCAGACCTCTTACAAAAACACTCACCCTGAGAGGCAATACTCTGTAGTGACTACTGAGCTGTCGTGTCCCCTTGAAAAACACGTTTCACTTCTCTGTGCTTCTCTTTTCCCTCCCACTGTCTTTACTATTTATATTATAAAAACTCTGGGGCAGGGACAGCCTCTGTGTTTGCATAGCTTTCTCCATAATAGTGTTGTCTCTCTGCTGGGATTGCCCAGTGCTGTCATTAGGAAAATCTAGTGTCTGTCTTGCATAATGAAAAAAGAAACAACCTGTAGGAATAGGAAATTGGAAAAAAAACCCCAAGTCTTGCTCTTAGTTATTCAGGTTTTAGCTTTGTCTCTGAGTCACAGGTTATGGCTCTTCAACACGTGAGGTTTATATAGACTTGCTAAAGAGATCTGTCCTGATAAATGGGTCGGATGCTTTTTATAGAGTTCTCCACTGGGTCCACTCCATCATAATGAAGCTTCAACACAGGCCTCCACAGAGCTCCAGGAGAGAAATCTGGGAAGGAGAAAGTGAAGGGAGATTGGGTGAGTTTACACTATGTGTTAAGTGGAAGAGCTGCAAAGAGGTTGGGAGACTTGTCATGACATGCAATTAAAGGCTCCTCTGGGAGTGTCTGTATAAACTCTACATGTAGCAGAAAGAAAACAGACAGCTGACAGTTGTACTCTGAAGCCTTAGAAGAATATACAGTGTTCACTGCTGACACTCAAAGGCAATTTTGCTGAGTTCTGTGAAGTCTAAACACTTTTGCTTAAGAGTTAGGGACAATTCCTGCCAAAGAGCTGGAATTTCTGCCCTAGCTGCTATGAGTTAGCTTCCAGGAACCTCTCTTGAACTGAACCTGACACACACTTTGTTTGTTTTAGTTATGCTTCCATTTGATGAAGGCTCTGCTGGTGCTCTTTTGCCTTTGCTATTGATGGTGGCTGGAGCATGTGACAACTTTCCCACTTGCCGGGGTTCCTCTTTGGAGCATATCCTGGGATCCTTGGGTCAGGCTTTTTGTTGTGTCTCCCAAATTTTCTAGCAGGGGTGTATCTGCATGTGTGACACATCCAGAAGTGCAAGTGGGGGAGATACAGGGAGAGGATAAGTTCTGCAGGGTTTTGAGCACCAAGGAGCAAATAAATTTGGGAAGGACCCTGTCTGTATGTGCCCTGAGAAATGTGTTGATGGTCGAGGGAGGGGAAGAATAAAAGAAAACCTCTGATCTACCAAATCCTTTAACCCCCTTTTTCTTCATAGTTCTGAGAAGCCCGAATGAGGATCTGCATTGGTTTGAGGCTGTGACAACTTGATATATTTAATTTGAAGGAAATCTCTCCAGGTCTGCAGTGTAACTAAAATGGGATCCAGCTTGGCATGGCCATGGAGGCAGAGGCCCAGACCTCCACCAGGATCATTCAAAGTAAGAGATTTATTCTTCTCTTAGTGACCTGGGTGAGGCCCCCAAGTGACAAGTTGTTGTCTGATTTGGTCAGGCCCTACATTTCCCATAACTCTTCATTGGGTCAGTGCTGTGATTTCTTTTTGCTCCATGAAAGTCTCCCTTCTGTGTTGAGGATCCTGCTGTTTTTCTTGTTCCTAATCACAACAAAAGGAAGGAAGTCACTGGACCAAGGAGTAGAGGGAGGCATCACCCTTTCTTTATTCTCCTTTAACATTCCACACGCAGGTCCCTGATTAAAAAAAGGCAAGATGTAGAGAACCTGAGCATCATTCAAATCATCAGAGACATTATCACCAACTATTAAGGCTATTTATTTTTGGGATGGGATGTCTTTATTTTACAAAGAACTTAGAAGTCCTATAGAAGGAACTCAAGTAGATTTTTATTTCTTTCTAGATGTAAGGGAATGGCAAATGAGAAGCAAACAACTTGAAATTCACCAGAGAATTTGGAGTGCAAATTTAATTTATATGAGAAGACTGTGGTGATGGAAAATGTAGAAAACTCTAAGTTTTGATGGTTGGACCAGGCTCAGAGCCTAAAGGCATATATCACTGAGGGGTATTAAATATTTAAAAGAAGGTTTATTTAGAGTCCTCAAAAATGACAGGATCTTAAATACAAGATCATATGGCAAGAAAGCTCAACATCATTCTTGTCAGGGTGAATTAACTGTGGTGTATAGCCCTGTATAAATAAGCAGCCATAGAAACTCTCAGCTTCATTTAAAGGCCTGAAAAACCAAATTATCTCCATTCAGAAAAAAAAAAAGGATAAGACCAGGGTAGGAAGAAAGAAGATGAACCCAAGCTTTCTGAGGAATTTAATCAGCACATATTTCTCAGGTAACTCCTCAATTATTTTAAAAAATACAGAAAATAGTTGTATTTCCAGAGTCCATTGTTTATTTCCCAGTACAACTGGCATTGGTTGGAATAAATTAATGCATTTCATGATACTAATTTTGAGCTAAATCTTTCCTTTCTAGGAGGTTCTTCAAGCTTCTGAGAAAGTGCTCCTCCTCAGGGGAGGAAGTTGCTATTATTATTGTGAGGAGATTCAGCCAGGCTGTAGCTGAGAGATTCATTGAGAGTATTCATCTGTGTCTCTCTTTATTTCATCCTCCTTGCTACTGCAGCCCCTCCTGCCTCAAAAAATAGCTCCCCTTGCTTAGAATGCTGAAATCTGTGGCCTAAAAAATTAGTTTGGCCCAGTAAATGATAATGAATTCCAGTGTGTTGGTCATGCCGATGGAAAGGACTCCTCCAGAGAAATGGAAAGGAGCCTTGGCTGTGTTACACCAACGTGCACCTCCTTCTACCTTATTTGTGCACCAAAACATGCCTTGGGAACGTTTTAAGGACATCCACCATGCCAGAATTTCTCCTTCCTAGGTTGTAGCAGAGAGCTGCCAACGTGGTATTTGTACTGCTGTGGGAGCCTTTCTGCAGAAGGTCAGTGGGGGAGTGTAATCAGTTTAGAACTTGATGTTGTAACTTACTTGAATGAAGGATTTTTTTCTAAAGGTGACGTTAAGATGAAATATTTAAGATAAACCAGAAGATTTCAGTGGAAATTCACAATGTCCCTCTGAAACAGTCCGTGCTGATTTACTGATCTTCCACTTTCAATTTATGAGCTGAGACCAGAGTATACCACTGGAGGATGAGAATAGAGTAGTCATATTAGAGCCAGCTCATATATCCTACGGACATACTTTGGAAGAATTAGAAAGTATAATAAAGTGCTTGTCCCTTTAAGACACTGCTTGGATCTTTGCCAATTTAGATCCCAGAGCATTAGATATTTTAAAAGCCCTTAAAACTGTCTCTTTTCTTTTTCCTCAGTTTTTTTTTCCTTTTTCCTTGTTGTCTGATGTTTTCACCTTTTAACAATGCAGACACAATGGTAGGAGCATCCTTTGCTCTACAGCTTTCTCCCCGTACAGTTTATTGAGGGTGGAATTCTGTTCCCCATCACATTATTTTAAACACAACTCTTTAGAAGGCAGAGCATGTATGTGACATGTACAAGAGAGAGAAAACATACCTTGTTTTAGAAAGGCAAATCCTTGGTTTTACATAGGAGCAGTAGCACTGGGATACACAAGGGCATCCAAGTACTCTTCAAGCATATAAATACTGCCAGGGCACAGCAGTGACCTTTGCTCTCTGACATTTTCAGCTAATGGTCACCGTATGTGCCAAAAAAAGCTGACCCTGCTATTGCTGGGGGACCTGCCTGGAGGTTTGGATGTCTCCTTGGAGAGCAGCCACCTTACCAGTGAGCTCAGCAGCCTGTGGGTCAAACAAAAGTCCAGTTTGGGCTCTGCTGCAGCGCCCAGTGTCACACACCTGATGCAGCCACTCCTCCCAGGGAGAGCAAGGGGGCTTCAAAGGGGTCACAATCACTCTGCAAGTATTCCTGAAGTGAATTTTGTTCAAAAATAGCCACTCTGCTAATGGTTAGAGTGCCTAAATAAGGGTTTTGTTTGAAGGTAGTGTCCCAAGAAGGTTTTTGGAGAGTTCTCTTTGGGCTGGGCTCTGAAATATAGTTTAATGCAAGAAAAAAGGAATTTGGTAAAGAGGAAAGGTGGTCTGTGACAAGAATAAACAAAAAGTGAAATAGTGGGCCATCAGTCTGGGTCCACTTTCTGAACAATACAGAGTAGAGGAAGGACCCAGGGATCTTTGTGTCGTAGCACATGAATGGAAAATTGTGATTCATTCCCCTGTTTGCTATTCCTTCAGACTTTTCTTCTGGTAGGGACTCAGGCAAAGATCTCTTCCAGTTTTAGGCAGCAATTTTGTCTCATGCAATGGGGAGATTTAGCCTCCTGAAAGACCTCTTTAAAGGAGGATTCAATATTCCTTTCTGTCTTCATGGAGATTGTAAGATAATGCATCTGGAACAACATTAGCTCATCCAGGTCTGTGGTTTTAGTCTTGATAATCAAATACCAGAAATCTCATTCTCTCATCTGCCTGAGCATATTTTTGGGTAAGGGGTAGGCTTCAGCTACCACACATGGCTGTGGTCAGATATTGTGAGATCTCCTAAACATGAACAGAAAATTTCCGTCCTCTAAGTCATATCTAAACATTCCTCTTTCTCTTGTGCTGTATTTTCTTTCTGCAGCTGAGAGAGTTATGGTAGTTAAACAAGAGGACATGTTTATTTCTCCTTTGGTAGTGTTTACTTGACAGACTCCCAAACTTGGGTTCAGGCTGCATTTGCTTTCAAATGAGAATTATTTTGATGGCCTCAGCCTTATTCTATATAGTGCAGTTGTGTCAAGAGCTAGCATTAAGTCACTGTCTGTCTGGATTAAGTTTTAAGGGTACAATGAAGAGTCTGTGGATGTCTTGTTAGGAGACAGCTGGCCAAAAGGACATAGACTTCCTTCTGAGTCTCAACAACATCTACATTCTTAAACAACAAGAGTATTTCTTACAAAACCAAGTGGGTTTCCTGTTAAGTTTAGCCTAGAAGTGAGACAATTATAGGGAAAAAAAAATCTGAAACATATCTTAGGAACTTTTAGAGCTTATGACATTTTGTTTGGCCTTTAGAGACAGCTATTAGTCATTTATCCCCTTTCAAATGCAGAGCCCTGGAGCGCAACATCTGTGCTCTGCTTCACCTTCCTCAGGACCATTCAGCTGAGATGGAGATCTTCCCACCAGCACCAATCTCCTGTCTCAGGCATCTGACTCTCTCTGTCTCACAAAGTTTTGCATTTTGTCAGTGAGGACATTACTTTTTTAGTGACTTATTCAAAATCAGTTTTCTTATAATGTTAATTGTAACATTATAAAAACACACATTATACATTAATTCTAGTCTTACAACTTCTCTAATTATTAATCATACATCCAGTAAGCAAATCCATAAAGGGCACTAGTTTCAATTACACTGATATAAATTATGAAGAGACATAAGATTTGTGCTGTATTGTGGATCAGAGATGATGCTTTGATTTTTCACCTTATCTAAAACTCTGTCAATAACATTTTTATAAAGCAGGTGATGTTAACCCAAGAACCCTTCATGACCAGTCAATCCTTTAGAAGATATTCTCAATGCAGCTTTCATGTTGTCCAAGCAGCCACAAATACATTTATTCTTGAAAGAATTCTAAGGGAGAATTTTTTTTTTTGCTAAAAAGACTGAATTTTATTCATATTTGAGAAATTATGGTGTCAAAGAATAGTGTTTTCCTCAGCAAATCAGCAAAATTTCAAAGTTTTATTTTTTATCTTTATGAAGTTTTTATTGTCTCATATTTTGCTCAGAATTTTTATTTAACAAATTGATCTCCTGAAGTTGCCTGGATTCACTCTGGTGTTAGAAAAAATTCAGCTTCTTCTTCTTCTGTCCAACTTTTTTTCCATGAAATTTGCACATATCCATGAGATGATGATAAGCAGACTGGGGAGGGATCTGAAGAAATTGCCCTGCATTTTAGCCTTCAATTATGCAAGGTGATCTTAAGAAAACAAGAAGTCAAGTCCTGAAAGGTCTCTGAATAGCAATGGAAAATAATTCATGCCAGATTTTTCCTTGTTAGTAGTAAAGAGAGACTGTTATAAATTGATTAACACAGAGTGCTGATGGATATTCTTCACGCCTGAAGAGTAGTTTCTTTGGTCTTACAAACTGATAAAAACAGGTGAGTTAGAAACCTAAATGAGAGCCAATGAAGCATAAAATACCAGGGTGTTGAAGCATTTGAAAATGCCCTGGTGGGGCAGTGAATCCTGACTTTGTAGCATCAACCAAGCAAGTGAAAGGTCTTCAAAGTTATGAAGTCTGTTATCTTTCAAGGGGTGAGAAGAGAGAAATCAAAATGGCTTTATGGCAATTCATCTGATAGTCTGATGATCTAAATATCTGCTTTATAAACTGCAGCAAGATGTGTGTCAGGGCCTTTGCCACCTCAGAGCTACAGAGCATGGATAAAGATATCATAGCAAGTCATCATAATAATATTTTTCATTCATAAAGATTTCCAGCCAGTCTACAGATGCTACAAAGTGAAAAATGGAAGGTGTCTGGTCAGACCTATCTACCTTTGCAAATAAGGTCTAGCACTGAAATTACTTAATTTGAATGCAGCTACCAGTTTAGGTTAGATTTCTATCAGAAAGTGGAGAAGTTACTTCTGCCCTTGGTGAAAGCACATGGTTGGTGTTTGGGAGGCTGTACCAGTTCAGGCACCTGCAAAACTGAGTCATTTTGCAAATTGGTGCATATTCATAGTAACACAAATAGTTTAAAATGGAATATGGAAAGGAAATGCTTTTTTCTTCGTCATTGACTTCTTGCCACAAGTCATCATGCAGTCTATACAGCTTCAGGCAGTTCTGGGCTCACACCATCACCCTGCAGCTCAGGTGACTCCCTCACACTCAGGTAGTGATCTCCAACTGTTCCTTGAGAGAAGCATTTGCAAACAGCTGTAGGCTGCCAATTGATCATATAGGCTGTTGGCAAATGTTTGTGGTTAATAAAGGCACGGACAGGATGCCGGATTGATTCACAAACGCTTTTTGGCACAGAAAAAATTACTCAAATACTCAGTGAGTCATATTTGAAGGGAATAATTATAACAGTTCTTAGGCTGTCTGAAAACCTCATATTCTCAAAGTATCTTTGGAAGGGATCTAAGGTGTTCAGTTTTAGCTACACAAACACAAGCCTTACATAATTGAAAAAACCCCAAAGTTGAAAAGCCTCTGAAGAATAATTTCATAGAGTCATAAATGTTTTAGATTGGAAGGGACCTTAAAGCTCATCTTGTTACAACTCCCCTGTCTTACACAGGAACACCTTCCACTGGACCAGCGTATTCCAAGCCTCATCCAACCTGGCTTTGGACACTCTCAGGGATGGAATTTAAATGATTCAAGCAGGCCAGGTGAATTTGAATTTGGTCTAAACGAAGCCTGCACATTATTTCACAAGAGATTCTCAAGTAGGACACATTCTCAAGATTCTGAAGAATAAATTAATGCAAAGGACTTGCTCTTTTCCTCTCTCCTGTGTGAGGTTACTCCTTGTCTCCATTGTTCCTGCTCTGCCAGCTCATTCCTGCCTCAGGGGAAGGACATTATTTAATAAATCTGTTTTGGGTTTTAAATAGGAGGTTTTGCATTGAAATAAATATCTGAGCCAACCCAGCAGTATTTGTGGGATGTGACAGGAGCAGAGTGGCAGTGGTAGACCAGAATGGCTGCCCTCAAAAAACTGGAGATAAATATTACAACTGAGAGGAAACCTCATTCCCTGCATTTGTGTGTTTTAATATGTAACATTCATGTATTGTAACTACTTGGTGACAGGCTCTAAATCCCTGCCAACTTTGGGGTTCTGTTCACTATTTTAATCATAATTTAGGTGTGAGGGTTAGGATTAACAGCAGGCAAACATTAACCATGGCTGCTGGACCTCAACGAGCCTACCAAAAGTGGGGAGTGGGTTAGCTGAGAGAGTAGTCATTGGGAAAAAATTAAACTCAGATGTATTGAAAATGTAAAAGAAAATTGCAAGCAGCACAGGGAAGGAAGTTGATTGGACAAAATAGGGAACTTTACTGCTCTTGATAGGAAAGGTGAAATTCAGTGAAAAAAGCAATACCGAGAAGGAATAGGAGGCAACCAGAAAAATAATGATATGTCAAAAGGATGCTTATGCTCTGCACAGAGGGTTCTGAACCCATGAAACAGGGGAAGAATTTATATCAGCCTCTTTTGGCTTTGGTGCCTTGCACTGTGGCAGAGGAGTAAAGCTCAGGGATGCACGGGAAGGTTATAATGTTGTGTGGGTTTGTCCAGAAGATGGCTAAGCAGGGCAAACAGGAGGAATATAGAGAGGGCTGTGTGTTATTTGTTAGAGAAAAGGAATTATTACTGCTTTGCCAGGTGGGTTGAGGCAGAAACCTCATACCTCTGAAAGTAATACCAGATCCCAAGGGCTGGCTACATGGAAATCTCCTCTATCCACAGTGTTCATTAGGCCATTTGCCTCTATAAAGATCAGACAAATTTATGTTGAGCTAGGTCACATGAGGCCAAAACCTCACCTGCTTCAGGCTTTCAGGACTGTACTTTAATGACAATTTAGGATCTAATGGAAGGCCAGGAAAAGGGTCATTTTATATCTGGAATATACTAGTATCTAACGCCAAAATGATGTAATATATCTGATTGCACATTATGTATAAATCAGGACAGCTCTTTAATAGAAGGACCATATGTTTTCCATGCCAGTGGAGATTTACACAGATTCCTGGGACTACCTGCCCGGGTTAAGGCACTGTGACTCTGTTTCTCCCTTCCCAAAAAGCTTGGCCACAGTGCTACAGCCAAGCTGGCCTTTAAAATAACAAGCCACAATAGCAAGAATGACAAAAAACAAGCCCCAAAGCCAGCAAGTGTGTAGTCAGGCTTGGCTGCCATAAAGAGTGCTGGCATTCTTTGGGAGTGTGGGGCGGGGGGAGTTGCTGCATTCCCCTGGAATGCGGCGAATGGCTTGTAAATTAGAGTCCCTAATGAAACCGCGCTGGTGTCCAACTGCAGCAATCATCTGGTTAAAATCAGGCAGTAATTCCACTAATTTTACTGCCCTTCTCCCAGCCCTCAACGCCTCATTTAGGAAAAAATGTTTATGTTCCCCTCAAAACACCTGCATTTTAACTTGGGTCCCCGAAGCAATTATTTTTATTTTATTTTATTTTTAAGACTTTCTGTTGTGAAATGCAACATCCCTCCGTTTTCTGAGCCGAAGCACATGAACGCCCTGGGATTCCCAATCTTCAGGCATGTTTAACTAGCACTATTTTTCTTGCACACTTCACAAGCTTCGCCATCCTATATATTTTCCACCCACAGCTGCTGTCCAGAAGTGTTTAGGATATATTTTTTTTCCCCCGTCTCAGTAAATGATGAAATAAAACTACGTGGAGCTGTTTGCATTGTGACTAAGGAAGTTAAGGTTGATGGAGGTGATAGTGACTGACACTTATCCAATTTCAGGCTTTCCAAAACGTCTGTGGTTCTTATCATGATTTAGTCTCTACTAGACCTTGTAGACATTAAACAACAAGAATGAGCACTATTCTCACTCAGGAGAAGAAACATTATATAGTGGATGCTGGAACACTACCACGATGTGCTGTGAGATCTTACCATCTGCTATTCCATTAGGGTGAGTTATTCATTTTGTCTCCTTGGTTTCATGTTCATTTAAAGCTTTGATAGATTATGACTAAAGATCTCCTTCAAAAGTTGTAAGCAGATATCCCCAGCCTGTGATGATACCATTTCTTGAAGCACAGACACCCCAGACAAGGGAAATAGCCTTCCCATAAACAGCCAAATGTCTTCCTTTCTCTCCAGTCCACACAATCCTGAAATAGCCTGTCAGCACATTCTTTGAAAAAATAGATAAATTTCCCATTCTCCAATCACCTGCAAGTATCCCCATCCAGTTTTCTGAATTCCTACAGTCCTTTCCATCAGGGCAAAGCCTCAGCCAGGCCAAGGTGTGCCAGTGCCGGGGTACAGATCCTGGTAGATCAGGTTGGCAAAACTAGGTGCAGCATCAAACTCCCTCCCTGTTTCACCTCAGAAAACAAAGAACCAGGGCTATGTAAAATATTGTATCTGTCCATATGACTTTTACTTCTGCAGTTATAATTGGGTGGAATGGGAATTTTCCATGCTGAGCCAATTCCATGGGGAACACTAATTTGTTGAAGCTGAAAATTAAGCTTTCTCTAGCAAGCAAGGAAAATGCTGGCCATGATTTCTGAAGAAGCAGAGCTGGGAAATCTGTAGCTTGAAGCATTCAACTCAAGAGTAGAGGAAGCATCTCTGAATTCTTACTTTCTTTCCCTCACACCAGTGTAGCATACTCACTGTTAGTAAACCTGGAGTCAAGCAGGCCTAAAGAAGGGAAAGAATGATTTGTTTTGGTTTCTGCATCATTTGGAAAATGGCAGGATCTTTGATGCTCTCACAGCAGAGAAAACAGATAGAAATCTTTGCCCCTACAATACCAGAAAGAATTTTTCTTACTTCTGCTACTGCTGGTTTGATAAACAAGTTATTCTGGACACATGGCAAAATATTTAAGTGAGAAGACAGTGTGCTGATTGCAGTTGAGGGCTGATGGACATCCAGCATCCTACAGGCAGAGAGGCTCTTCCATCTCTTGGGATTTCTCTCTGACCTCAAGGGTAAGAACAGAGCCTGGTTATGTCCACCAAGGGCTGAAGCCCACAATGAGACCAGGGAAAAGGAGAAAACTCAACTTCTGGACACAGCTGATCACAAGAGGAGATTAGGAAAAAGAAAGACCTATTGACAGCAGCCAGAAACACTGTGGGGGGAGGCAGTAGCTCAGGCAAAGCAGCAAAACCAGGCCTATGCTTAATCTCAAACTTCAAAGAAGAAAATTCCTCAGAGCTAATAGGTCCCAAACCAAAATATGGTCAGGTATGGAACATGTGGTCACCACAGCATCCTGGAGGCTGTGAGAGGTGAGGGCTTATAAAAGCAACTGGGAATCTCCCTATATATTTTTTTCTCCTTTCTTTTTATTTCTCCTTCTCCCTGTATTTTCTGCTTGCCTGCCTCCTTTAAGTCTTTGTTTTGGGCTAACTGCATCTAAATCCCTTGGACTTGATGGTGCAGGCCTGTAACGGAGCAGAATACACAAATGTAATCCCAAAAATGGACAGGAATGAAGGAAAGATCATACTGAGCACTGTATCACATCCAGTTTTAATTAAAAGTATCACAAGCAGATTTATGTCCTGCATAACTTCTCCTGCTGTTTCCAGGTTGTATTTATCTTCTAATTTAATTGTTTTTCAGTGCTGTTTATGAAAGCTGCCTCCCAACCAGAGATAATGCTGCATTTTAACACTTTATCTGAGTTTACTTTCAAGGAGCTTTCTGCTTTTTGAATTTTTACTCAATTTGACATCTTTCTGAGAGCTGGCAGAAGCAATGTGTAGCTTGATTCTTTAAAATGTGAAATTGTTGGAAGGTAGGGAAAGAGCCTTTCTTCAGCCGACTCTTATTATGAACTCACTGCTGGGACTGAGACTCCAAATCAGCAAATAGCATCCCATTAAGGTCAAAAAGCCTGCTGAAGAGTGTGAGGCTGTATGAGAAAAAGAGAAAGTAGGGGACCTTCCCCTCTAAGGTGTTGCAGAAAACCTATTTGAAAGTCTAATATTTTAATTTACTTGAGAATACAATTCCTTTTTAATTTGGGGGAACTTAAAGCTTCAAACTTCCAGCATTTCTTCCTATGTTCAGCCAAAATATACCAGAAGTGATAATGGTTCCCTTTTACCACTGAGAGATTAATAATCTCCTAATTTCTGTGTTTTCCTTTCTTTCTGTCTTCAGGGATCTCTGGAAGCTAAATAAGAAAAAAGGTATTTTACTGTGAGCTTTTCTGCAGTTTGACAGGTGGGAAGCAGGGAAAGAAACTGCTTTTCATAAGAAAACAGCAGAGCTAAAATTAAAAGTAGGACTTGGCTCTTAACAACTCTAAATTACTAGACAATTTGAAACCCACATTTCACTGCTTGACTTTTTGCTTGGAGAAGTCAAACCAGAACCCCAAACACATCCATTCTCAAACCTTGGGAGATTTCACATCCTGATCTGAGCTTTCCAACATGCTCCCATTTCTGATTAATGCATACCAAACCTACTCTGTTATAAAGTCAAATCAATGCCAAATGTGGTGGTGATTTTTTGATAGGGAATAAGCGACATCCACCAATATATTTAACACAGGTCACTAGACAGCCTACAGTCATGACAGTCTTGAACTAGTGACCTAGAAATGAAAGACTCCTTAATCCCTTTACCAAATCCTAAACCACTCAATTCCTGCCCCACCTCAGCAGCCAAGGTCTTTTATAGATGTGCTGCAGGGTAATATGTAAGCCAGCAGAGTGTAAATTAAAGAGAAAAAAAATGCTCTACTTGCAATAACATTGTAATTGTGGAATTTGAGAAAATAAGGGACTCAGGAGAGGTCTTCAGTCAGCTTGTCTCAAATTCAGTGCAAATTTATTCTGAGAATATTTTGGCACCTGCAAGCAGCCCAAAACTTTTATAAGCATCATAGCAAGGGAAAAGTGATGCAAGTGAAAGACTGCAGATAGACTCAGAAAAAGGTCTTGATTGTTCATCTGACCTGTTGGCTTCCTCTGCTGCTACATGAGCTTACTTTTATGACTAACTCCACTGATTCCCATGATGACATTAGGAAGTCTCACTGGCATACAACTGGAGGCTTTAATCTACAGGGATGAAACTCATGTCTTAGAAAAGAGGAACAGAAGCCACAGGCATCCATCTCATAAATCCTGTGTTGTTTAATCTGGTTTCTTCATCGTTGTCTTGGGATTGCCATAGGAAGAGGTTCTCTCTTGTGTTTTCTTACTCCTTCTCACAGGTCCTGACAAGAGGAACCATGAGAAAAGTATTCATTTCAGAAGCTGTTTCCAGTAACATAACAGAAACTTAAAAAAGGAGTGGGTTTGAATTCTAATTGAATTCAAAGCTACACAGCACAGACCAACAACAGCAAACTCTGTGCCTGTACAGTTGGAATTTTGCTGCCAAATGTGGTTAAACAGTTTTTCACTTTTCCCCAAAACATGAACATTGTCTAAGTAGAAAAGTATTTCCATTTGTAGAAGGGACTTTTTTTCATTTTGTACATCTGCAGGCATAAAAGGGCCATAATAGACCACAAATTAGATCCGGGAACTGAAATAAGCTCAGCTTGTAACTGAGACCACAGGTCTGTAAAAAAACTATAGCATCATTTTTGGGTGAGCTCTTTTTTTTTCTTGTTTGTTTGCGTTATTTTTTTTTTTATGGCAAAGCAAATGAAAACTCATTTTATATTCAAATATGACACCATCTGTTCTCTGAGTTAGAAAAACTGGGTGAACTGATCCAATATACATTGTGCTAGAAGGAGGGGAACAAATGCAGAAATATCTCTTTCTCTCATCTCCTGTTTTGTGTCCCACTGTTCCATGACTTGACCACAAAGGACTTGCAGATGGCACATGGGTTTATTTTTTTTTTTCTTCCTCTGTTTGATCTGGTCCTCCCATTCTTCTGGGCTAGAATTTTCCCTTTCTCAGTGTGATCTGCTGTCTGTCTCCTCTTCCCCCTGAAATCTCCGTTATTACTTTTCCTCTGAGGTGATGGAGAGCAGGTCACGTAGGATCTATTGCCACAGTCCTGTGGCAGGCTCAGTCTGAGAGAGGTGATGCTGTTGGGCTTGGAGGAGAGGTGGTTTGTCCTAGGAAACACATCTCACTGCTGTTTGTGTTCTTTTCCCCCACTCCTCACATGATCCTGTGTAATGTAGGCACTACCTCCAGGAAAGGCTTGGACCAGCACAGTGACCAGATGCTGAAAGTCCACCCCATGTCTTCTTGATCAGTCCTATGAAAACCCTTTTTATATTTAACTCTTTATTTGTAACCATGAAAAGAATAAAGCAGATCCCTTGCAATCACCTGGAGCACTGGATAACAGCAGGTGGTAACTAAATAAATGGAGGAAAAGGACAAGTAAAAAACTGCCATGTGTGGAAATCCCTGGGAATGTGGAAAATACTCTATACTGCTTTAAAGCTCATCAGTTGAAACAGCATGAAGAAAAGTTCCTGCAAAGACCTCTACCCCCTGCTCTCCTCTACAATGAGCCAGAAAAAGAAGAGTCCCTAAGCAAACCCGAGCCTGACAATGGCTGGTTGTGAGGCATATGTTAAACAATTTTGGGTTAGCATGGGCAAAGGAAATCAGCTATGAAACTGTATTAAGGAAACATGAGACCACTGTAATCTGCATAAAAATAAATTTGGGTATATTCCCAAAACACAATTGCACTGTGGAATTGCAGGAAGTGGGCTAATGGGAGGGAAACTTTGCTATCCCTAAAGAAAACCTGCTTGGGATTTTTTTTTTTTTTTTTTTTTTTTTTTTTTTTAATAAAGCTACTTTCATATTCCTCTCATATTGCTGTCCTGTGTTTGGAGTTGAGTGAATAGTTTGTATTAAATAATTTCCTCCATGAAATGAACCTTATATTATTATTGCTCAAAGACTGTTGATAACATGCTGGGGTTTCCTGTGCTTACTCTTCTTTTCTAGTTGCCCAACAGCTTGAAGTTATATATATTTATTCCTCTAAGGCTTGATTGGGGTTTGAGTGTTTGATACCCTATGGCATTGGAGCTCTATCAGTTATTGTGACAGGCTCCTTCACTTTTCACCTTTTCCACGGCCCGTTCTGGAAGGGGTGTGCCACTGGAGATCCCAGAAACAGAGCAAATCCAATAATAATTCCTGTTGGGGTGGGCTCTGGAGAAGGTGATGCAAGGAAGAGAAGGCTGTGTGAGCTTTCTCCTTCATTCACTGGAGTGGGGAACACCTCCTCTGAGCAGGGACTATCACCCAAGGGGACTTTTGGTCCCTCTCCAGGGCTGTCCCCTGGCTGGAAGGCAGCAGGCTGCTACAGCACAGGCTTCCCAGTTTGCAGGAAACAGGTTTGGTTTTTGTTATCCTTTTGGCTTTACTCCCATTTGAACAGCAACCAACATTTTTTAAAACTTGGAGCAAGGCAAGGCCTCTTGTGTTTCCACCCGGGAAATCCTTGGGGCTAATGGGGTGACCATCCTGGGTGCCACCACTGCTGGCCAGGCTCTGGCAGCATGGGACACTGCCAAGGGACACTGTGGGGATCACCTGGGCACTTGGGGTCTTTGCCTGGGCTGTGTAGTTCAGATATCCTGGCTGACTGGCTAATTCATCATCATTTTTGCCCTGACAAATTTCCCATTAGGAAAAAAAGGAATTCCATAGGTTCTAATAGCTTGGTGGCACTTCAGGTGTTCAAGAAAATGGAAATTTTGCTAGTTTTGCTGCTAAAATCAAAGTTCTTTGAGCAGTTCCAGAGAGCTCTTTGTGGTACACCTTTGGTCCCACCTAGTGAGGATTCAGGCAGAGCTCCAGTGGTGTCCCACCTTGAAGAAGAAGGAAACTCATCTCAAAAAATATATTCCCACTGCAGCTGTGCAAAAGCAGGCATGAGCCCAGGGTTGTCCCTGTAGAGATCAAAAAATACAGAGCAGGACAAGGAGGGACAAAACTTACTTGGCTAAAAACAAATCCAAACTTTTCATGTTGTAAATTTGGAGGAAGGCATGCAGTCCCCTCCTTCCTTCCCCACCACTCGCACACACAAAACAACCTGAAGCTTGTAGTTAAGAAAATAAACTGCAGAGAAAGCCCCTGAAGGGCCTTGGCAGCAAACTGTTCCCACTAAACTGGGAATCTGCACACTCATAGTCTGAAATAAATTAAGATGCTGGGGGGTGGAGGGGAGGAAGAAAGGAAGGGAGGGGGAGAAGACAGGGGAAAATCAACAGCTCTGGGGTGAAACACAGGTTGATGCTGCCTCATCATTTTTAAACCTAAAATAAAACAAGCAAATTTTCTTTAACTGCAGGTCAAAATAAAAGGGGAAAAAAAAATTTCTTCCCTCATCTGTTCACGGTAATTACTAACAGAACTCAGCCCCTGCCAGCTGCAGAGTTCATGGATAAATGGAGGGACACATTATTCTCTCTCTCTGGGATCAAAAACTCAAACTTTGTATCTCAATTTGCCAGTGGTATGTCTTTCATATACTCCTGCAAAGTCATTTCACTGGGCTGTTCAGTTGGGACTTTTTCATCAGACAAAAATTGTGATGTTTGCAGGCTTTCAAGTTTATTTTAAGTTTGCTTCTGAATGAGAAACATGACTCCTGCAATTTCCCAAACTTTTATTATGTCATTATAGAGCATTTATTATTGGATCTATCCACTTTCCTTGTTAGCAGCCAGTCCCAGCAGGGCGGGTTCATGCTCTTACCCACAGACACTGCCTGCCCTGGATGCAGTGGGGTGTGGAAGCCCTCTGGAGGTACCAAACAACGAGAATATTTGGAAAGGATGAGCAGATATTCACCAGGATACTTCAGCTATTTACTCTGTGGTCCCAATGCAAACTAGTAATTGATTTTCCTGCATAAGCCACTCGTCCCATGGTGTGGCATTCTTTGCTTCATGGTGACAGACCTCACTGAGCTCAGTGTACATTGACCAAGGGGAAAGGGACCATATCCCATTCCTGATATTTGCCATTGGCTGTTTCTCAAGGCAGCTTAGGGTCCTTCTCGAAGTTGTCACAAATAAAATAATTGGGTGAAATAAAGTTTGCTTGAAAGCTGCTGTGATTCAACAAGTTGATTGCACTGAAGAATTCACACCATCATACTGCTGAACATGTCCATGGATCAAAAAGTCCTTCCCTCACAGACAGCAGTGGGTAATTAAGAGTCACAGGCTGTGCATGTGTGTGTTTGCAGGCACTGTTTCAGGCAAAGCAGTGATGGGCTGTGTATTTGTGCTGTTTGTGAAGTTAAAGGATCACCCATGCTCTTTACAGACTGTTTAGCAAGACCCAAAGACACGTGATTTCATCATGATTTGTTGGTAAAACAGATGATTTGCAGTGCTTTTTGAACCTCTCTGACGTGTGAGCATGGAGGGCTTTTCTGCTGTAAAAGCAGTGGAGAGTGATTAATGAGAATTATGAGAATTTTTACGAAAACCATTAAAGCATTTTTCAGAGTAAGAAAAAGAAGGAGTAAGCACAGGAGCAGAGATCAGATCTAACTATTCCCTGTCTCACACTTGCTACGTGCCCTTGGTCAGGGCCCCATGTGTTGGTTTCCATACCATAAACCAGACAGGGTTATCTTCTTTCACTACCTTTCAGGACACTGGGAGATTTAATTCATGCCTCCTTGCAAAACACTTTGACATCCTGGGGCTGAAATGCAAAGCCTTTTTATGATTCAGGGTTTTATTCATTTTAGTGTAGAGGTGCTTTTCTTGTGACATGTGCTAAAGACATGGCACCATGGCTGGAAAGTGAACTCTCTCTCCCAGGAAGTCAGTCTGATGGACTGCAGCATTTCATTGATGCATTTTAATGTATACCTTTTATACCTTCACCACTCTGAAGTGGAAAACTGACATTATCTGGTCCGATCTCCTGCTTTCTTACTGGCTGATTACACAACAGAAGAGGCTAGGCCTGGGGCAGATCTGTTTTCTACACCTATTATGCTGTTGCACAGTTGAAGTTCAGTTGTTAGCTGCTTTTAAACACGACAAATGTGCACTAATTTTAGAGCATCATAGCAATCATTGTTTTTATTTCAGTAGAGAGGAAAAGTGGAGAAAAAAACAGCTTGGGACTTAATAAACACCTTAGCCTGCAGCCTTCGACTTTATTCATGAGGTTTTTTATCTTCTCTTCCAATCTCCATGCACTCACTGCATCTTCTTTACTGCATAGTCTTAAATTACCATTGCAAAGGTTATATGTTTATTTACAAAGAGCTGGCTATGAATGGTGATCCTAAAGGCGAGGAGGGTGTCTCATGGCAATAAACATCTCTTGCTCTCTTAAACACCAAGGCCAAATGAATAAGGTGATGTTTAGTGCCTCAGACATATTATGGTTTATGGCTTCATTAACTACCTGACCTGTATTGTGTGCAAATTTCATCAAAGTGAGATGCATATTTATTCCCTGAGGTGGGCTGCCTGATAATGTTCTTATTCTTAAAGGAACAGCACAAGTAATTACTTACAATTAGTGTTGTGAAAGTAAGGGAATTTTGTGAGGCAAGGTAATTTCACATACCTGAAATTTCACTTAACAGAAAGAAGACAGTGCAATGAATATTTATACTTGTGTGAAATTGAAAATACATGTATATGGCTTTTCTTGACTCTCTGCAGCATAAGGGATCATTTTAGCCATTTAAGCAATTAAAAAAAATAAAACAAACAACTCTTTTTGAATAAATTTTTTTGGGGTATATGTAGTTCCCTTTGCCAGAGCTGAGTCAGGTGTTTAGGATCAACTGAATGTGAAACTTAAAGTGTTCAAATTTCTTGCCCCATCCCATGGCATCTCCTTTGCTTTTTGCTCCATACAATCTTAGTTTATGCTAGGAGCTGTATTTAATTTCCCTACAGGGTGCTGGGGATATTATTATCATTGTGGGTTTTAAGTTATAACTGTACACACAGGTCCTCACCAAACTGTGGTTATACTGGAAACCTGAATTTCAGTCTACCAGCTAGCTGGAGACCAGTTTTCCTGGAGCACAAAGTGCACCTTGGGGTGGTTTCACAGAGAAATGTTGGGCTGAGGGTTTCCCTGCTATGAGAGGGATTATTGCTCATGAAACAACTGCAGCCAATGCAAAGGGGTCTGTGTAGCTCAGAAATGAGTGCACTGCCTTCTCTGCACATCTGGAAGATAACCCATGGCCACAGGTAGTGTTTGTTTGTAGGGTTAATAACAACACAGCTTTATATTCATCTGTCTTCACTGTAATGAAGATGTTTCCTAAAGCCTTGCAGGATGCTTCTGGTGTTTGCAATGACCAGCTTTGACTTTGCTGGTGGGTCGAAGGTAGCTGGGATATATGTGGCACTTTGGTAGCTTTATGTGGCCTTTCCACTCCTGGATCAGCCAAAACAACATGTGCTGTCTGTCCAGTAACATGATCGCAGCTCTCAGCCCTTACATTTCCATCAGGCCTGAGTCTACTCCTCTCATTGCTCCAGGTACTTATATTTCTAATTCTATCAGACCAGGAAAAAAGACACAGGAAACAACCATGCTCAGAGGGCAAGTTGGTGACTGACTGCCTGCAAGCAACAGCTCCATGGAGTCCTGCTGAAAGGACTTCTTGAGAGTTGCATTTAAAGTTTAACCATAAGTATATGATGTATTTTGCCATGTGCACTGTCTTAACCAGAGAATGTCACGGAGATAATTCTGAGCAATTGGATGTCTGTGGTCTAACCACCAGCAATAGCTGAACACATGATGAATGGCCTATGGTCAAAGTACATATCCTGAACATGGGGAAGCACAGCTTAAGCTGCTGTTCCTCTGTGGTAAAGTTATTCTGTGCCACAAGGAAGTTTCCTTGTTCTGGGAATGTTTGCTTTCCAGCTACTGTAAAAAGAAAACTTTAGTAATTAATTAGAGGGGGAGAAAAATAATTATCTTTCTCAAGTGCATTGAGATTTCCCAGATGGCAACTTGAGTTTCAGCCTTGGATAGGATAGTGATCCCTACCATCCATGAGGCCCTCTCAGCAAAGCTGCTCATCCAGCTTTCAGATGGAAGGGACCCACCTCTCCTGCAACAACCTCAGAACTGGCTTTTTAGCAAAGGCAAGATGGAAATTCCTGTGGGCATTCACTGCCAGCAAGCTGAGGCTCCAGTGACTGTTTGCTGGATGCTTGGCATTCTTCGTATTTGACGTTCCCTGACAGTTTTCCAGGGGTCAAGGACAGCATGTGCTTGGCCTCACGTGTCCATTCAGTCTTTTGCTTGTTTCTGCCTGGGAATAAGCTCTGGATCTCATGTAGGAGGTTTTTGATTTGGTCATTGGCCCTAAACACCATTTGCTTCTGGTAGCAGTGACCGGACTGTCTCCATCCCTCCCAGGATGTGAAATGTGATTGCTAGGCAACGAGCATCCCATAGGGGAAAACAAAATGAAAGAGGGAGGCCTGCACATGGAAGTTTTCCTTGGATATCTTGGAATCAAAAACAACTGCAAACCACTTTGCCTCAGTGTCTTCAGTCTTCAGTCACTACTGCTTCACCACTCCCCTCTTTCTGGCAGAGAACTTTAACAGATAATAGTTCTGGTCTTGGGAGACAGAATACTTCATATGGAACCAGCTTTTCACAATCTTATCATGCATCTGGGAGACTTTCTGTATTTTTGCTGCTGCTACTTTATCTGAATACAGGTATTTTATTGTCAATTTCCTAAAATTCAGGACATTGCAGAAAAAAATCCTAAACAATTAACTAGGTGAGATGCAGTATCTATAATAGACATAGAAATGATTCAGAACTTTTATTCCTTATAGCTGGAAATAATTTTTTTCCCATTTTGTTGACAAATAAAAAGAAACACAGCAATGAAGAGCCATACAGAAAACAAAATAGCTCGTTGTTTAGACAGAAAGTTATAGCATTTTCCCACAGTTAACATCCAAACTGGGAAAATTTGCTTTATTTTTTCTACTGCCATCAGATTCAAAAACTATCTAAATTATAAATCTAAGGGAATTTTTTTTTCAAGGACTCAGAACAGATTTTAAAATTCAGTGTGCTCTTCCTTAGCTTCTTCCAGTACAGGTGAATATTTGAATCGGTATTGCAAACACTAAATAACCCCCAATACTTTTTTAACATTCAAACATATAAAAGGCAAAAGTAAAAAGAGGGAAAAAAACCTAACCCTCAAATAGCAAAACAAAAGAAAAGTGAAGGACAAACAGCAAAGGAAGGAATGAGAAGAGTGATATGCCTCAGTAAAAGATAAAGGTTTACAAGGGCAAGGACAAATTTAGACAGACAGTGTAGAAAACCAATGAAAGAAAAAACATGTGATCATCAAAACTGTAATGTCAGCATTGACCTGGCCAAGCAAGTAGAGAACAACAGCTTGTGAGTGTTTGAGAAGTCCCAAACCTGTTAAACTTCTTCCTTGAAAAGTGCACTTTCTGACTTTCAAGTTATTCAACCTTTCACCTGTTAGGCTTCTGCCCTCAACCTTGACTCCTGCTATTTGTGTAGTGTGTTAGTAACTGAGGTTAGAAATCTAAAAGAGGGTAAGTAAACATGGAGGAAGAAAACTCCAGAAGTCTGCAAAAATTTGGAAACTTGAATTACATGCAGCTTTTATTTTCCCATAAGTGTTATTTAATCTGTGGGAAAAAAGGTTTGTCATTCCTTAGCAGCTTTGTTCAATCTAATTTAATGGTTTTTCAGTTAATAAAAATGGTCTAGGCATGAGATTTGAGCAAAATAAATAAACCAGACCTTGGGGGCTGTGTTGCAAAAAGTATCAGAGAAAAAAGCAGGAAACAGGTTTGAAACCATGTTATGGTAAGAAATTACACTGATGGGAAGATTCTGATTTCTAAAGACTGACTTTTGATGTGGGGAGAGCTCACAGGATCTGGATCTCAACTGTTTTAAATTGTTATATGGAGGGGATCCCTCTCCACTGACCTGGGGACAATCCTCAGAGTTGTACCGTACACCACCACATTGTCTGAGGGAGCAGGTCTGTAGAATCAGGCCATGCTCACAAATTACATTTTTTCCTCAATTTGCTGTCGTTCTGCCTTGTGTCATGCCACAGGGGTTCACCCAGGACAAATGCACCTGTTTTTCACAAGTTTCCCACAGGTTCATACCTATTCTGAGATGTGCACACAGCAGCAAATGTACTTAGATATATTTCTGAACCTAAATAATATATCTGTGGTGGAGGGAAGCAAGGTTTGTCATCAGAGGAAGTTTGTCAGCATCTCCTCTCCCAATGAACAGTGCTCCTTCCCTGAGATGTTAAATTGTTCACAAAAAGGGCTGATGAATCTGGTACACTGCTCCACTTCAATACTTTCTAAAAGTTCTTCCATTGCCTGGAACAAACTCTGTTGGTTTGTTTGCAATGTAAGTTAAGTTAAGGAATACTCATGCTAAAAAAAATGCAGAATTAGAAGAGAAGTTAAATCCTCTTCTCCTTAGTGAATGTGTGGAATTTTGGTGTCTAAAAATATTGGCTATTTAACCTTTAGTCTTGACTTGAGATAGGAAAGCTTTTCTAAATGTCATATTTACACATGGAATGGAAAAAACATTTCCTGTCTTGATCTAAATTGTGAGTTATGTGTACGGAAATGTTGTGGGTACTTTTGTGGATTCTCTCTCCATTAGGGCTTGTATGCAGTTTTGAAATTACATCATGGGCTGGACTGAGCACAGACTAAACCAATCCCAGGAAAACAAATGCTACTGGACCATCTGAAGATTTTATAAAGTGATAAAATGCCCCTGGAGGGATAATGAGTCTTGAGAAAATTCATTTCTACTAAGATTTCAAAGTCAGACTACCAGAAAATAACCTCCAGTCCACTGAACTCTGAGATTTTCATTCTCTTTCTGATGTTTATGCACACTTATTATTTTTGACCATGCTGAGACCAAATATTCTCCTAGTCTACTTACTGTATTAGCCTAAATGTTTGTTTTATTTCTTTATTTACTATGAATGGTGAAGATTTGAAATATAAATCATTTGCTGCTCTAGCACATGATGATGGGATTCTTATGAGATGGTTTACAGATAAGCACAGGCACCTATCTGGACAAAATTGGGTCATCTCAAGGATAACCACCAGGGCTTGTATATCAAGAAATTCCAGGTAAAGATAAGTGGAGACACCCACAGTAAGTGTAACCTTTGTGGCAGAGAGGAGAAATTTGTTGCCGAATTTTGCACAAGTTGGAAGGTGGTGCAGAAAACAGATTTTTCTCTGTTCCAGGGAGGAGTAATGACAGTAACTGAGCTGCTGGTTCATGCAGATGTGCTCTTTACTGCAAGACCACTGCAGGATGGACCAAAAGGCTGGATGTTGCTGAGGGAAAATGCTGTGAATGACCAGCAGCCCAGGAGGTCAGAACTGGGGCTTGCAGCTATCTCTCTGTAACCAGGAGATTGCATGAAAAGCTTTTGAATAAGAGTCTTCTTTCCTGCCAGAGTCTTAGACTTTGCCTTGACGAGGCATTGTTTGAACATGCTAGCTCACACTTTTTGATTAAAAGCTTTGAGGTGAAGCCTTAGTTTCATTTAAAGTTAATGGCAAAAATCTCACTGACTTTTCTGGAACCAGGGTGCAATGTTTTTGAGTGAACAAACCCATGTTTCTTATTTGTCCACACTAGATAGACTAGTAAATCAAGACTGTGATTTATAGAATGCATCACCCAGCTACACTGATGTGTATTTTTAATTTTTATACTCCTTTCTTTTTCCAAGGCATGTAGGTCACATTCATCCTTGAACCTCCTACCCTAATACACTTGTACATCAATTAAAAAAAAAAACACTTTAAAAATCAATAAAATAAGCAAACCCTCTGTGACATGCATGTAGTCTTGCTCTTCTGTCTTAAAAAGATTGGGACAGATATATAGTAACTGATGGCTTGTTGTTATCAAACCTCATAATGCCATTGATATCCAGCAAGCTTTAAAATCACTTCAGGGAGTGGGGTAAATGGCAGATTTTAGTCTGAAGAATTGGGAAACTGTAAGGACATCCACCTAAACAAGGACATCAAAGACAAATAGAGGATTTTACTTCAGAAAGTACCATCCAAAATAAGACCATACTCATAAGTCTGTCAGGAGGCAATCAAACTTGTGGTGGAGAATGTTTGAAATTTGTTGACACACAAACACGTCCAGCTGAAATTTGGCAGGAAAGAGACCTGGATAATGCTCTGTGTGATATTTTAACATTTCTAAACTATGAAAGTGATCACCTTGCACAAAAAAAGTACTTCTAAAAGAACAGCTGCAGACAAAATAATAGTATGTATATAAGGTGAAAAGAAGAAAATGAGGCTGAGCAAAATCCTAGACTGCACTGGGGGTGGGGAGAATCACCTTCCTTCTCTTTGAGTTAGAGCCTAGTTTTCACAAAGGGAAACTAATAATTTATATATCTTTGGTGCTAGCAAAGGAAGATCCATGTGATATGATATGATTTAATGTGATGTTGCCATCAAATTATTGTGTGGAAGTGAGCAAAAGGCCAGCTGGGAAGGCAGCAATGGCCAAGGTGCTGTGGAAACACAGCCCCATCTGCCCAAATATCCTGTTAGCCAGGGGTAAAAGTCATCCCCTGCAGTTACTGTTTAACAGTGTCCAGAGGGGGAATGTGAACCACACAGGGAAATCCCCACTTCAAATCAAAGCCTGGTGTGAGGCCAAAAATGCCATTTTATAAAGGTGAAGGGAAGCAAACCAAAATAAACATCATCTCGGGAGCGCTCTGCATCCCTGCCCCTGCGGTCTCCAGATGCTCGTGGGCCTGAGTCACACATGCCAGGGTGGATACGCTGGAAAACCCAAGCAACGTCTTGGCAGAGCTGGAAGGTGTCTGGGTTTGGTTTTTTGTGATTCCTGCAGCTCATTTAGAGTGAGAGTCCTTCTGAGGTAGGTAGTGTGACACAGTCCAGAACTGAAAGGTTTTTTGCAGATGAGCTCTGCAGGTCTGCAGTGGATCATCTGGCAGGAAGAGAGGTTGGATGTTGCAGGCGAAAAATTGAACCTCACATGGGGCTTGAGAGGAAGAAGGGGCTGTGCCCTGAGTACTGAGAAACACTGACAGCTCCCACCTCTGGACAAAGCTGCCCTGTCTGACAGGACCTGCACTGTCTGGTGCAGCTTGCCAAAGCTTTCCTTGGAAACCTCCTTTTCCTTCCTTCCACTTTTTTCTATTTGACAGGAGCATTTTTTGAAATGAAGGATGCTCACTTTAGCATCCCACTTCAGACAAAGGGAGACCCCTTTCCTGCCATCAGGATCAGGCTCTGCATTTCCCAATGCTGTCCAGGGAGCCCCTCTCAGCTCCTCCATCCCTTCCCCCTTCACTTTTTGTTGCCATTCCCAGAAAGGAACGTGAATTTTTGAGAGTGTCAGAATAGTGTAAATGCTGATATATAGGCCACAGTTGTTTGAGGGCCTTTTGAGAGACAAACTCCTCCCCTCTCCTCTGTTCCCTTCAAGTTGGGAATGATTCATCAGCTGGCCTTTGGCAAGAAAAGAGCCCTGCCCTGGGTCTCGGGCCTTTGACCCGGGTGAAGAGAGGGGTCAGGCCGTGAGCAACTGTGCAAGCGCCGCTCAGCAGCTCCGGGTCTGGGAGACACAAGGGAGAGGGGAGGGAAAGAATGGAGTGGGATGGTGGGAAAAAGTGGGAATTTATAAAAGTTAAGAGTATATTTCTAAGAGTCTCAGCGGATCAGCTGACAACTGGGGTCAGGGGTCGTATTTATGCTTGATTCCCTGGGCATGTTACAGTAACATCTGCTTGTTAAGGGTCTGTGGGGACCAAATGCTCCTGACCTTTGCCTAGGGAAGGGGACAAACCAGGAGATTAGGGGTGTTCATATTAATGTTTGTGTTTGACTTGAAGGTTTCCCCTTATCTGAGCCTGGCTTGTCAGTTTTGCCAAAATTCTTTTATGTTCTACCCAAATAAACAGGTCAGCCATGCCAATGGTTTGGCCAGGGTTTGAGGTCACGAGGTGCTCAACGTCACTTGACTCCTAAAAAGGAGAGTGGGAAGGGTGGAAGTCCTTGCTCTGGGAGGTGAGGCTTGGTCCACCCTCTGGTCTGGGCACATTTGTCAGTCATAAACCTCTGGAGCAAGCCCCTGGTCCCTGCCTGCATCATTAGGAATGAAAAAGCCAAATGCCAAGATGTGACCAGAAGCTGACAGAAAGGACAGGGCCTTGCTCAAACTTCTGTGAAAGATTTTGTGACCAAAAAACCCATGTATGGAAATTCCTTATTGCATACAGGAGGAGTTAATACCCCCTCACAGCTGTATTTCAATTTATTTTTTGGGAATCAATAACCAGAAATAACATTCTTTATGAACTATAATCCCAGAACTGGAAAGATCTTCCTCCAACTGTATGGAACCAGGGAAAGGTGTTCTACAGGCCTTTTACTTACAAAAGTCTCTTTTTTTTCCCCACTACCTAAAAAGAGGCTGTTTTTTAGGCAGCAGAATACACTGTTGCTGAAATAAGGATAAATAAGCAGTTGTGGATATTTTTCCCAGCGCCAGAGTTTTGGGGAGGCAGACTTAGATGAAGGATTTTATTCTTATGTTTATGTCATTGAGCAAGGGACAGAAAACACTACCCCATTTAAAAGGAACAGAAAAGCACCTGACCACTAACAATGGGCGTTGAATATTTTCAGTGCATTAAGAAGTTCCTTTTAGTACCTGGCTTTATCCCAGTCACTTGTGAGGTTCAATCCCTTTCTGTGAATATCTATGAACATACAGCAAGTGGCTGCAATTCTGGACCTGGGAAAATAGGACTGTTGATTTTTAGCTTGCTTATGGACACTGTTTATGACATTTGTGGTATTTCACTTCTGTCCAAAGTTAGTCCTAGCTCAAACCCCAGAGACCACACGAAGTTTAATTTCAGCTAAAAAAAGCCTCAACCCTGGAAACTTTTTGTTTGTAGGAGTAAATTTTGGCTATTTTTATCCAGCGGCAGCTACAACTTATCTCATATTGTGCTATTACTTGTGTTGGCCTATCCTTGAGTCCAAAGTCAGCAACAGTTAAATTTGTATTGTGCAACCCAGTTTTATACATACAAAAGAGAGAAAAAAAAAAAAAAACCCAAGAAAACACAACAGGGACTGGTTCAAAACAGGGAACCTGGCTGAGGTCCAGGAGTTGGAGGAGAACTGAAGCAAACTGGATCTGGGTGATCTGTGGTAGTTTAAAGATGGGGTCTCAAACTGAGTAGGCTGGTGAAGGAGAGGAATGTAGACCATTCAAATCCACCTTTGTGATTATAAATAATAAAAAATTTCATTCGGAAGTGCATTCTGCCAAACTTCACAATAAACCTCCTAGCAGGTCATTGAAATTCTCTTAATCAGGGTCAGAACCCACAAGCTGGGGTCTGCCCTTGTGAGTTCAGTGGGAAAAATATTCTTCTTTCCAAAAAGTCTTTTTTCCTCTTTCCTTTTCTCTTTCAGTTGGAAGGGACCTCCACATAAACATGCAGAGCAATTTTCCAGTACATTAACCCGGGAGGGGGGGAATCCTTACTAGCAATGCAACGGGTAGCCTAAAAAAAAATAAAAATGGAGCAACCGGGTGAGCAGAAGATGGATGAGCCTGGGATATAAGACAGGGTAGTTTTTCCACTGTCCTACCCTATACACCTAGGACAAAGACTTCATTGAGTGAGATGCTTGACATCAGCCTCATAAACTAGTAGTTGGTCACAAAAGGTCTGACACTTGAAAGTACCAGTGCCTGCCCTCTTTGCATTGCAGCTGCACAGAGGGGTTGGGTCTAACAGTTGTGTCCCTTTGTCGTCCCGTAGGACAAGGGGTGAAGATAAATAGTGTTGACTTTAATGCAGTCACACAATTTTGCCTTTTCCCAAAAGACAACATTTCCTCCAAGGGCTTACTTTATTACCTCGAGCAGCTAGAACCACCTTCCTTCCCCTGGGGGTGGGGACAGGCTAGAGGTAGAAGAGGGCAAAGGGAGGAGAGATGAAATCCAAGCTCTGGTACCTCTTCCCCAGCAACGAGGTGGGCTGTAATTTTTTCCTGCTTTGTTATGCTGGCTTTCTTCTCTTTCTCGTGGGATAGCTGGAAATGGCCTGAAAAGCTTGGAAAGAAACTGAAAAATGTATGAATTTAAACCCCACCACCTCTTAAAAAATTAAATACTCCCACAAGATCTACACCAGGAAGAAGGCTTGAATTTTCTGTGGCAATTTCCTGAAGAAAACTCATGAGAATGTGTCTGCAAGCAATTGTCTTGCAAAACGGCCATTCATTTGCTCCTTTGTTGTCTTATAACCAGAACCATAAATATTTCACCTGGAAATGTAGATAGAATCAAAATATATGTTGGAGTCAGTTTTTAAATAGTAGCATCTTTACCGCTGCAGACAGCAGTGGAGGAGATTTAGGAATGGGGAGACTCCTGTTCACATTTGAATTGGGTAGGCCATAGCCAAGTTCAGCTGTTTCAGATATTCTCTGTCTGGTATTGTGCTCACTGGCTGTGGAATGCCCTTTTGGATGTGTCTGTGTCCTCCTGTACAGTGACTCACTCCTTCAACAATGAGCAGAACATCCCAAGTCATTCGTATTTGTCCAGCTTGACCCTTCCCTTTCCTTCTCTGCGGTGGACTGGTGGTAACGACACCACAGAGGATGAATGAGCTGATTAAAAATGTATTAAGGGGAATTCTACACTTGGAAGAAAAATAAATGTTAGACCTGGGACGTGAGGGCTGTGGAGAAACAAAATAATCTGGCCTATGATCTATGCTAGATTGCTTTTGGTATTTAAGTCAGACTGGTTCAATCTGAACTAGGGATCTCCCCAGTGCAAAAAGTCAAAAGCTAGGAGCACCTGTAGCTGTTTTTTGTGCAGAAGTATGTGGAAAGAAAGCCTCAAGAAAAGGTCCCTCCTGACAGTGATTGCTTCCATTTTCTGAGGTAACAATATTTTTTAGTTTTTCAGGCCTTGTTGCCTAGTCAAGTTTGTTTCTTGGCTTTTCGTTGACCTGTGATCTTGGACTGACTTGAAAGGCTGCCTTGTCTGCTTAAAGAGTGGGGTTTGTGTCTGTTTAATAAGTTGTCAGGAAATCTAAGAAAATAAAGACAGGCAAGTTCTCTCAGGCTGTTTTGAGTTCTATCAGCCCTTAGAACTTGGAAACTAAACAGAAGATGAGAAACCATGTATTTGAAAAATAAATTCAGTTCTGTAAGATTTGAGGGATAGGCAGGAAAAGAGGCTTTTTTTGGCCTCAGCTTTGTCCTTAGCAAACGTTATAACTGAGAACCCCATCACTGTGTTATGCATTTCAATAGAAGGAAAAAAAAATTGCCCAGTGGATTTGACAACTGTCTAGCAACAAAAACAGTCCTGGCCAAAACTGCTGACCCCAAGGAGCTAAAGACAAAGTCCAATTGACTCTGATGGGACAGAACCTGTCCCCTGGGAACAGTCTTGGCCAATTTGGCCAGGGACTAACTTCTTGCTTTCCCTAGTCACCCCAGCAAACACTGCCCACTTCTTTCTGTGCCTGCGTTTTTCAGTGATCCTCCTGAGCACTGAGTGACCTAATTTCTGGGGCACTGAGCATCATCTGAAGTCAAAGGCTGCTGAGGGTGTTCTTTGCTCACTCACACTTCCAGAAATCAATTGAGATTTATTTCACAGTCAGCAAAATCAACTCAGGCTACTAAAGTCTGATTTTCAAAGCTTTTTGAAGTCAGCTGAAATTAGGGGCTAAAGCAGCTTAGAAAACCAGCTGGCACCTATGCAAGTATCTTTAAAAATCTGACTCCATCTCCTTATACTTAGCATTTCATTTTTTTTTCCCAGGGTGCCCATAGTTCCATGACCTCACTGAAAGGAAAGGCAGTAAAATTATACAGCAGGTCCTCTAACGTACACAGACATGCTGCAGTGTATGTAAATGTGTGTCTGAGGTCTGGGAAGAGGTTGAGCCTTTCACTGGGCTGAGGGCCAAGTAGGTGCTGGAATTAGAGCAGGGTAAAGATTATTCCTGTGAGGTGGGGGAGGCACTGAATCATTCAGGGGCCTTAATGCACCTCTTCAGTCACGTTGTGGGGCTGTGCAGGGATCCCTGCCTCACTGGGTGCACATTTCCCCCCATACAACTGGAGTCAGCCCCTTGGAAGGGGCAATCCTTTAGCGTGACAGCATTATCTGATCTGCACAGAAGCATGTACAGAAAGTTGGTGATATGATCTTCCTTTCATCCTCACCTAACTTGTCTCTACAACCCCTGTGGGGATGTGCTGCCTAATGTGCAGCAAGATCCTCAGCTCTAAATCACAGCCAGGATAAGAAGGGTTTACTTGCTTTCCCTCTTCTTCTCTCCCTGCTCTCCAAATGCTATTATTGTGTTATTTTTCAACAGTTTGAGAAATTTTCAGTGGCAAAATTGTAGAACTTGGGCAGACCCCTCCTTCAAGCAGAGTAAAATGGTCCCAAGCAGCCAAAACAAGAGTCCTCTCTCACAGAGGTGTCTTTGTGCAATATAAAACTAGCAGAGCTGGGCCTGTGCCACCTTTTCCTTGCCCTGTGAAAAGTGGAGGGCTGAGAGCATGGCTGAAAAAGGCTCAGGACATTCTCACAGTCGGGGCTGGCAGGACTTGTCGTAAGACTGTTCCAGCTGGCTGGGATCAGAGCATCCCTAGGGGTGTGACAGATTCCCCCAAGAATGAACAAGCAGACTGAAGAACATGAAGATGTGTCTCCTTTCTCCCACTCCCTGCTGGGATCCCAAACCCAGGTCAAAACCAGCTAGTTTCAGCCCCCCCAAAAAAGCCTTTTGATATCCCTTCCAGAGTCAGTCTTTCTATGGGAGCTATTTAAAACATTGCAAGTTTCTGCTATCAAGATTTTCCTTCTGTTTGCCTGGGGAAAATCACTGATACTGAGTTTAAATATGCATCCTCCTCCATACAATTCTTTTCTCTAAACAAATTAGCATACTCTGGAAAACTGTCTTGGAAAGGAGACAAATAATGACTCGATCAGAACTGTTTATGTTGGCTGAACATTATGACATTGGGAAAGTCCAACACTGGTCAATACTTTTTTTCCTTGGGAATTGACAGTAATAGCTTACTCAGAAGAAATGCAGCATCTTGCATATTACCAATACCAAGCCTGGAACTGCTGGCAGAGCCTTCTGTTATTTTAAGGATGTTTTACTGTAATTTTTCATTTTAAGGAGTTGCTTGATTGCATTATTTCCAGTATATGCTTTATTCCAAAGAAGCAGCTAGGATCCTTCCCAGTACACAGCTGTCTTGGCACTGTGAACTCTTTCCCTGAATTGTTGCCTTGTAAAAAGTCTCATTGATTTTGAAGTTTTCTGACTTACATTTAAGTGTTAACTGTCTGAGGTCCAACATACCTAACCAATTTTCTTTTACTTGGTATTATATGCTCAGCTATCAAGTGGAATTGACTATAGTGGTTGTAACACCATGACATATGGGGAGAGTGGCCCAGTGCCTTGTGTAGGAGAGCTGGGAGTGTCCTGTCCTTCACTGCAGCCAGATCCCCACCACATGTGGCTTTTCCCAGAGCTGACATCTGCAGCACACAGATGAGGAACAGAAAATATAACAGAAAATTGGGGGATAAAGGAAAAAAAAGTAGAAAAAGCAAATTACTTCTGATGGGCACTTTGAATGATGAAATATTTTGACTACCCCGTAAACTGACTGCAAAGGGAAGGACAAAAATAGCTAATGGGAATTTTGCAATTTCATTTTTTTTATTCACCTTACCTATAAAAAGATACTTTTGAAGGTTTCATGTGCAATTTTTTTGTAAAATTTGCAGAGTTCAGGACATTTCAAAGAAAGGTGATAACATTTGAATCCCTTTTTTAACAGATGGTGAGACAAAAATATTCCTCACATTCACCCTATACAATAGTCTGTCATCTAATAAAATCTGACTCTGGTAGGACCACAGACTGCTCAGTCTGGGAAGAGAAGCCATAGAAGCTCTTAGGACCTTCTGGATTTTAATTTATTCTCCACAGCGATGGAAGGGAGGTGGAAATATCTTCTGGAGTCAACTAAGTTGAGATGGTAACATGTATTGACAATACACATTTAAACATGCTTCTAACTTTAAGAGCAGCGTAGTTTTCCTGAAATAATCCAAGACTGCTCTGTGCTTAAAGTTAGATGCTTATTTAAATGGGTAGCTAAATCAAGATATTATTAACTTCTTATATCAAGATAAGCAAAGCTCTAAAAGAAGCATCTCTAACTTGAAATGAGAAGGGTTTTTTTAAATTTTATTTTAAGAAGTACTACACAGAGAATAATGTTCTGTTAAAACTAGCTTTCCTGTTGAAGCTGCAAAGAAAAACATCCTAATTTTATGGGCCTGTGAAAAAATAAAATATTGTTAATTTGGAACTGGATTTTTTTTCTAAGTAGATAAAAAATAACAGTCATCTTTAAAGAAAACTTATTGGATCAAAAAGACTAAAAAAAAGAAGAAAGAATAAAATGTCTGTAGTTATATTGATCCTTAAGAAAAACTTGGATTGGACTGTAGCTCAATTTAAAAGCTGCCAACACCTGAAGAAAATACATTTTCATCCTGAAAGCTTGTATGCTTCATTTCTAACCCATTTGTTAGTCCAATAAAAGGTTGCACTTTAACTATCTTGACTCACTTGAGAATAATTGGCATTGCTTTCATTTTATGGCATCATTTAAGTTTAAGAATGGATTATTTGCTTGCATATTCCTGCCTTTTGCTGCTGCTGATGGATGAATTCCTACTCAGCAGGAACTCTCCAATTTCTCTTTTTGAGCTATATACTGTGCAGCTACTGTGAAATCTTCTATTAGGCTGAAACCCTGCCCAGTGCAACGGGCTGGATAAAGGGCCCTGCCATGACTCCTGCCCTGCAGCAAGGTGCTCAAGGGGGCTGAAATGTTGGGTTACAGGTCAAACACAAGGTTGTGCTCTCCAGGGAATTAAAATAAGCCAAACTGGGAAACAGGTATGATGATGCAGGGAGAAAGATGTTGCTGCAATACCAAAAAAGAAAAAAAAAATGAAAAAAAGAAAAATAAGTTCTCTGTCTATGTGTGCATTCTGACCCCCAGATAGCAATGGATTAATCCCTCCAGGGCTTGGCTACCCTCTGGATTAGCCTCGTGGAGCATTGCTCACTGCTCCTGCTGTCAGGACTCCAGGGGAGTAGCTGTGAACAGGCTGTCTCAGAGCCCTGTGCATCCACTGGCTGAGGGATATAAATTCCATCTTCCTTTTACAGAGTCTGGGCTTGGATTTTATGTGAAAAAGTAGGGATTTTGCCCTTAGTGAATTCTTTCTTGCTGCACACAAAACCTCCTGTGTGAGGGAATCTCTCTCTATCAAAGGAGAGCCATTTTCATCCTGATTTGTGTCTGAAACATGAAAACAACATAACAGCTGCATGCTGCATTGAATAAAGAACATACACATGCATTTAAATCACTTATATCTTACTTTTTTATGATGCAATTGTGAATTATGTTCTTTTTGCATCTGTAATTAGAGGGCAGAACAGATGGTGAAGGCTCCGTTTAAAGTGATGTGTCCATTAAAATAACCTATGCTGCCAAATGATTGCTCACTATAACAGGGTGCTCATTCACCAGAGCAGGCTTTTTGCTCTGTGGAAATACATTGGGAAGGCCTCTGGACTTGACAAAATCCTTTTTTAAATTTAGGATTTCCCTATAAAAAGATTGACTGTACAGGGTTAGCACTAAACCCCCAAAGCATATGTTTGACTGTATCTTTGTAATTTTAGGATGACCTTGTTTGTAATTAAAGGGTGGCTGTAAATAAAAGATAAAGGGAAGGGAAAATGCAAAGAAAACCAGCATGCATTAATTTCTGTTAAGGCATAACTATTTTGGGGTTTTAAACTAATTTCCAGGGTTATTCTAGCCAATCTAGGAGCAGGGAGTGACATATTCCCATGATAGGGCCTGTCCTGAGCTCAATGTAGAAGTGATTAAGGTCCATGGCTAAAGTGCAGTAGAAATATTTACACTGATCAGAGCAGTCACACGTGATGGTTACATGAAAAGAAGTATTTCTGAGTCTGATAATGAGGGTAAACACTGAAACTGTCCCTTTCTCTTCCTACCCTCTTCTTGGGAAATAGTTTCACATAAAGGGAATGGGAGAATAAAAATCCACTTTTAATCAGTTTTCTTTCCTCTTAGCATGAGAACAGGTGGAGAACTCACTGTTAAAAACCAACATCTTAAGGAATAAAACCTTTGAGCATTGGAGTGAAGCCAACTTTGGCCAGTTGTGATTGCAGTGTACTGCCAAAGTCAGCCGGGGAGCCTGTGAAAGCCTGGTCATCAGTCTTAATCCAAGTTCTTAGTCCAGATGTATTTTAATAATATAATTTGGTTTTATGAGAGCGTGTGTGTGTTCTCAACAGGGAGGTCAATGACTGAGTGGAAAATGAGATTTTTTTTTTTTAACAGATATTCCTCCAATTCAGCATAATGCTATAACAAGATAATAACAATGGCAAAGTTTCTGCAGCGCTGCCAATTTCAGCTCTGAGATGGAGAATGTTTGCCAGGATTGTCCTGCAGCCCACCTGATGAACCCTGGAACACGGCCATGGTGTAAGGGTACAACCTAAAACCACAAGTCCTTTTACTCAAACCACCTAAAAATATTAATTGATATGTGGACCAGATAGCTTAGGCTGGTTTAGGATAATTCATTGTGGAGATAGCAAGTTGAAGTCTTTGGGGCCTAAAAATGAATAAAAAAATCTGTGACACAAAGAAGGCTATTTCTATTCAACATGTGAAGGCAGCTGAATGCTTTGCACGCTGACACGTGATTTTGATTTGTGGACACCAGTCAAGTGATTCACAAGTTAAACTGCCCCATGGCACTGTGAGACAGCAAGGCTGTGCTGGGCAGAAGAGCAAGGACTTGTGGGGTTGCCTGGCTCAGGTAATTCCTGGGAAGCACAAGGCTCAGAGACACATTGATTGCTGGGATGATACATAGGTCCCTAATGTAGGGAACAGCTAACAGCTGAACAGATTACATCACAGGCTGAGAGGAAAACAAATTGTGGTGGCTAAACACAATCTTTTTAATTGACGTTTGCGTTATGTTCTGTATAAATATATTTTTTAGGGGAGGGGATTCTGTCAGCACTTGAGCAGTTTCACATGCTGCTGTTTGTGCTCTCTGGGCTGCAAAGCAGCTCTGCAGTCAGAAGTAGATCTCAGAGTGGATCTATTATTCTGAGCAGGATTTGGATAAACTCTTTTTTTCAGCATACCTAGGACTGTTGTGTTTCCATACCTGCCATTGATCATCCTTTCCCAATTATTGTAACATGAGAAGCACACATGGTTTCCAGACTGCACTTCTGATCTCCTCTAGTCCACAGCTGTTTGCTTAATGAATGCTTGTGGCTTGTTTCCCTTTCTCTGGAATTATTAAAAAAAAAAAAAAAAGAGAGAGAGAGA
>VZUI01046905.1:5000-23683 GCA_013401135.1 Cettia cetti
GAGCTGCAAAACCTCCGTGCCTGCTCGGAAATAAAGGGAGAGGCATGTGGAGATATTAATAGAAAAATGGGAAATATTTTTTAGGAGGGATGTCGAGCACATTCACTCCGTGCCCGGAGCTGGGGACGTGACAATTAATACATCTGACGTTTGCAATGCAGATGTTTACCGTGTGAATAACAGATGGAAAAAGAGGGGGAAACGCCGTTGTTTTGGGGAAATAAAGAAGGGTTTGATGTGGAAAAAGCCCCAACTTTGCTCAAGCGACCAGGCAAGTATGAAGGGGACTGCTGGTAGCATGTACAATTTAATTCCTGCAGTGCTGAAAGTCTGGAAAATCATAAATTATGGGCAAAAATACGTTTAATCTAATAAGGGGGTGTTGCAACAATTGTCGAAGAAATTTGGAAGAGGGGGGGCAGCCTTCAGTGGAAAAAAAATTGTGAATTTCCAGCAGCAGGGCTGTACAGTGATCCTCTATTTTTTAAAACCTGTGCTCCATTCATAGTATTTAAGTGCTTAAATCAGCACAATAAAGGTAAATAATTTACTGCTTTACAGACAGAAAATTGGGCAGAAAAGTGATTTTTGAGGAGCCACTTGGCTCCCTCTGCCCAGTGATTTGGTGCCCTGTAAAATGCATCTGACACTGCTGTTCATTAAGCCGGTGCTATTGAGCCTTCTTCACGTTCATTAGTGATTAATTCAGACAGATATTTAACTTAATAAGGTAAGCAAATAAACAAAAAAAAAAATCACTTTCTGTGCCTTAAGGTTTTTTGGCCCTCTAATTGGTTTTGTGCACTAATTATCAAGATTAACACCTTACGCTTCTCTCCGTCCTTACACTTAGAAATTCCCGGTGGGAAAAGGCAGACAACCTTGGGGGAATCCCTTAAGTGCAAGGGGTTAAGAGTTTGTCTTTTAAAAGCAAGACAAGCAGTAAAAAAAATAATAAAAAAAAGCAAAACAGAAGCCACCAGGAGAGAGGGACTCCAGGTGAATTTCAGATTATAACAGGGTGAGGAGGAAGGAGCCGGCGTGGATGAAGAGCCCATGGGTGCGAGGGGAAGCTTTTCCAGGGGATGATTTGTGGCAGGGTGCTTTAGAGGAGATAACTGTGAGCTGGGAGCTTGGTGGCCCTGGTGCCAAGCCCTCCCTGCAGCCTGGCTCGGGGTGGGTGCCACAGGGGTGGCTGAACCGGGGGCCTCCAAAAGTTCCTCTCAGCTCCATTCCCACAGGAGCCCGGCGCTTGATGTCGGTGCCAAGGCATTGTGATTCCCACTGCGGTGACATTGTTCCAGACAATGTCGCCTGAAATTCCCCCACAGCCCGGCCTGGCCGTGTCCTGCTCTTACCTCGGGCTGGGCTCAAGGAAACCCTTCCCACCCCAGGCAGCTCCAGGGAGCCGGGAGCAGCAGCTGGGTGGGAGCAGCACCCTCCAGCCAGCCTGGCTCTGCATTCCCAGCAGCTGCAGCATCCCCAGCCTTCCCAAATGTCAAAGTTTGTGGCTCCCACACCTTGGCACCCCTCTGAAAGTGCCACAGAAGGTGCTGATTCAGTGCCCTCCTGGAAAACCTCTCCTTGCCTGCCTCACCGAAGCCTCCCTTGGATTTCACCTCATGGGAAACAGCTTTGGGAAAGGCCAGGGTGGGAAAGTTCTCCTGGATCCAGAGGCACCAGGTTCATTAAAACTCATTTTAGCCGAGGCGCCGGCGCAAGTTGCTGCTCGTGACAGTTTGTCACCAGCGTGTGCAATATTTGCTAGGCAGGATCCCAAAATAACCGGATAATTGTCACTTTTCCTGCCGTGGGAAGCCTCACAGATCCACCTCGCTCCTGCCTCGAGCCCGATGGCACTTTCCAGTAGGGTGTTTTTGGGTTTTTTTGGAGCATTTGGGGATTTTTAAACTCCTTTTCCTTTAATTCTTTTCTTTCTTTAATGGGTGACTGGATAAATTCAGTGGTGGATTTTTGTGACACTAAAGCAGCAGATAAGTCTATGATGCACTCTAGCTATGTGGTTTAAAAATCCCTTACCATATGTTTTCTCACTGGAATGCCTCATCTTGCAAAATTACAGGAACCGAAGCTTAAAAACACAATTAGGTAGTTTAAAATGAAATATTAAAGAAATACCACATATTTTCTGATATGCCTGCAATGGTTTGCCTTGATTTCCCCCCCCCCCCCTTTTTCTTTTTTTTTTCTTTTCTTCTTTTTTTCTCTTTCTTTCTTCTGCATTGTTCTTTGAGTTGTTCAAGGAGCCCAACTGCATTCGATTGTTGTACTAATCATGCTCCACATTTTTCTGATTAGGTTATATAGGCTGTGGTTAAATTATAAATGAAAGAATGAACTACCAGAGTACTTGTCATAACAGTATCTTTTATGTTGTTACAGAAGATTGGGGAGGGGGAAGGAGGAATCAAAAAAGGCTTTCTCTGATGAAGACTCTCCTTGCCTATTTTGTGCTCCTTATAGGATCTGTATAGACAAGGAATGCAATTTGTTGGAATGTTTTTCTCAGGTATTCTGAGAGCTACAGCACAATATCTGTCCACTGAGAAAAATGTGAGAAAAGGGGATCCATAATACATAAAGATGCATATTGGAGCACCAGCCCTGTCGTGCACACAAACACACCCTCTCCAACTCCACTTTATTCCATTACTCTGCTAGAAAAGCCACTTGAACTATTTTTATCTTTTTATTATCTTTTTTTTTTCCTTTTTTTTTTTTTTTTTTTTTTTTTTTCCTTTTGCCATCCAGGAAAAGAAAAATCCCAAATTTGAAATGATGCCTTACATTGTTATCTCCTGTCCCACTGCAGGCACAGCAAAAACACAGCGGAATGGGGGTTTGATTATCAGATATATATTTTTTTATAGGACATATTTTTGTTTCCATGATGTTATTTTAAGTCATTGGCTGCGAAACTGATTTTAGGAGAGCAGGAATTGCAGTGATTAAACTACTTGACTGAAGGCTCACCTTCACTGCTGGTTTAACAATGTACTTGATGCTCCTGAAATTAAAAATATTGTTTACATATTCCAGCATTTCAGAGCTTCTTTGTACAATCTTTAAAATAAGAAACGCCAGAGGAACAGGGTTTTACTGTTAAAATTTACCCTTTCCTTAAACACATCATTATTTTTTCCCAAAGTTCAGCCTGATGCAGCAGGGAGGTGGGGAAGCAGGCAAGCCTGGAGACACGAAGCAGAGATTACACCTTGCGCTAAGCCTCTCATTTAGCAATTTTTTTTTTTTTTTTCTTTTCCCCAGGATTTTAAATCGCGGCTCCTCCTCGCTGGTCCCCGCAGCTTTCAGCACAAAGCCCTGACGCGGGTTGCTTTATGCCGCAGATAAATGGCTCCTGGAGCATCTGAGGGGATTTTGGCTGGCGGAGAGGATGCCAGCCACGCTTTAATTGCCGGGGCAGGGACAGCGGGACAGCCACTCTGTCCCCTGTGGCAGCCGAGCCTCTGAGCGCAGCTTTTTGCACCCCTGCAACCCGCCCCAAGGGCTCTGGGGTTGGGTTTTTCTTTTTTCCTTTTTTTTTTTTTTTTTTTTTTTTTTTTTGGGGGGAGGGGAGGCTTTATTGGAGGAGCTGTCAGAGCTTGCCGGGATAACAAATCTTGTTTTATAGCACTTGGTGGAGTTTGGTTAGGGGCTACCTCTGAGCAACATGAACTTGGCCTTGCTGTGTGTCTTACACTAATACCTTCCCTCCTGTAAGGAATCAGGGTACTTGAGAAACAGCCTGCAGCCATACAGCTGATTATTTCACCAAATTTGCATCTTTTCAACAGTAATGGGGCCGGCTTTCACAAATGCTCCCAGGCTCTAAATAGACGCTAAGTGGCTGTTTCTAGTTGCTTCCTTCCCTCTCCCCTTGGGCGCTCCCAAGCCCCTGCGCTCGGCACCCGCGGGGCACCCGGCCCGTGGCACCCAGGACCTGCTGCCTGCGGGAGGGATGCTCAGCCGCCTGCTCCGGGGGTCAGCGCTGCCCCTCGGAGGGGCTGGCCTTGATTTCTGAGCGCCCCGGGCAAGGAGCAGGGCAGGCACCGGTGGGAAGTGGGGCTTGGGAAGAGGTGGCGTGCACGGAGAGCATCTGGGTGGCACAGAGGCTCACCCGGGTGCCTAAAGATGGAAAATGGGGGGACCTGGAGGGATGAATTTCCTCAGGGGATCTCTGCAACCTGGGCTGGGACTGAGGAGATCAGCTGCACCAGAGCTGTGGCCTCCTAGGCAGATATTTATTGCTTGTTCTTGATCTTGTTCTTCACTTTGTTCTTATTCTTGTTCTTGTTGTTGCTCTTCTTCTCCTTCTTGTTTTTCTTGTTCATTCTTGTTCTTGCTCTTCTTCTTTTCTTCTTCTTCTTCTTTTCTTCTTCTTTTTCTTCTTCTTCTGCTGCTGCTTCTTCTGCTTCTTCTTCTCCCCCTTTTTCTTCTTCTAATTTTATTTTTATCAGCATCATAATTATAGTTTAAGAGGCAAAAGGATTTAAACCGTAGATTTATCCTAAGAAAAGCCCCAAACACTCTTGTGAAATGTGGTCCTGTCTCCAGGTTCCCTGTGAGGCGTGGGGCATCATCTGTGCCCTGCTGACACTGGGTTTCTACAATTCCTCAGCCCTTGGACTTCCCTGGAATTCCAAACCTCATTTTTCCTTTCTGATGGGCGCCCTGCCCAGACCCTCACCTCAGACAAGGAGGAACAGCTGGTTCAGTAAAGCTGTGGCTGCTCCATCCCTGGAATCCCCAGCCTGGATGGCCCTTGGAGCAGCCTGGGATGGTGGAAGGTGTCCCTGTCCATGGCAGGGGGTGGAGCTGGATAATCTTCCCAACCCAAACCATTCCATGGTTCTGTGGATGCCAGGAGACTGCTGCAAAGAGGATGCTCCAGCTCCTGTCACATCTTTGCCAGAGCTTCCCTGTTTCTTGCTGACATTTCCCATGGATAAAGGGTGCAGGATCAGGGGGAAATCATGGTAGGAAATACCATATTCTGCTTTTGTTTGAACCCTAAATGTGTGGTGTCTATCATGGGCTTACAGCACCTCTTCCCCATCCCTACATTTCTAAGTCCAAAGCATTGCCAGCCTGATAAAATTTAAAACCTTCCCCCAAAACCACAGTAAAATGTCAGTTCTGGTCTCTCTTAAATCCACAGAAGGAAACTGAAGGATTAGAGCAAAGCCTTATTCTTAATTTACCTGTCTTGCAGAAGTATTTCAGCACATAATGCTCCTCGGGAAGGATGGCCCACAATTCGGAGTTTTTCCCCTGGTTTAGGCACCTTGGGGTGAGTTAAAAGGCAGAGGAAACTCAGAGAATCGTTGTATGTGGTTGAGCACTCATTATAAAATGGATTAGGGGTACAGTAAAGCATAAAGACTGTTTTAGAGCCATTAAGGTTCAGCTTGTCACTGCTGACATGGACACAGTCTTACACCATATATCCCTGGCATGTCAGAAGGTGCTTAGGGATGCTTTCATACATGTTTTATTGAAATGACAGGCTATAGCTTCTTTGGCTGCTGTATATGTGCATGGCTATATGCTAGAAATCCAAATTAAACCCCTCTTGGAATAAAAAAAGAAAAATCCCCCTTACTCATAAGTAATGAATCCCATCTTCAGTGATAAAGTTGTCACCTACGTTTTATTTTTAATGTGCTTTGTAATAGAATAATGAAATCACATTTATCCCTGGAATAAAATGTGGCTGAAATCAATGAGAGTTACACTGAAGTGAATTTTGCAGTTGATAAAATGTGAGTTCAAAACCAAAGCAATTTAGGGTAAGAATGAAAAAAGTATCAAACCCCCTTTTAAAAATGCCTTTCCCTCCGTATGCAGATCAATTGTTACTCCCAGGCTGAGCCTTTGACTTGTCAGGGCTTTTTGTCTTTCAGATCCAAGAAAAACTTTACATACAATTATGGGGCCTTGAAAATACAAATTTTAAGTGGAAATACCCAGAGAGTCATTGCTGCAGAGAATGGGATCTCACAAACCTTGCAGGGCAAAAATTCTCCTTCATTAAACGTTCAGAACACAGAAGGAAGGTAGGATTTGGTCCTTCATGTCCTTTCTCAAAGCAGCTGCTGCACAAAAGTTAATTTGAACTCGTGGAACCTGTGGAAGAGGTATTTTCTACAATCTAAGATTAGACAGGGGATAAATGTCTCTGAGAGAAGATATTAGGCCCTGGCAGAGGTTGCTCAGAGAAATCGTGGCTGCCCCATCCCTGGAAGTGTCCAAGGCCAGAGCAGGGTGAGCGTGGCAGAGACTAAATCACAAACAGCTCCTGAAATTAAAAACTAACTTTGGCTGGAATTGTTGAGGCCTCTGAAGGGGGGAATCTCCGTGTAAACAGAAAATCACCTCTTTTTCAGGTCAGCAAGGTGCAAACCTCCCTGCTGGTGCCACGGACAACCCCAGGATGGAGCAGGAGCAGGGGCTGAGCAGGGGGTGCCCAGTCCTGCCCCGCAGTAGCATCATGCCCGTGTTTGTGTCTAAATAAAATCCTGTTGCACTTTCAATGTGGCCCTAAAATCGACTTCAAGGGTCACAGAAAAGGCTAAAAACAATAAGTGAGAGGAAGAAAGCCTGGTGAAAGGCAGAGAAATGAGCCTGTGCTGGAGTAAACCAGGAGGACAGAGAGGGTAGGGTGGGATGGTGGCATGTGGGGTTCCAGTCTCCCTGCAAGGTGGACAGGAGGTGTTTCTGCACCAGCTCAGGGCCCTGTGGTGTCCCTGAGCAATGAGATTTCCTAAGAATTCAGTTTGGTTCCCAATTCTTTGAATTAAAATCCATGGGTGCTTTGGAACCAACATGTTCCCTGCCGTGGGCCCCTGACCAGGGGGAGCAGGAGGAGGAAAACTTTCATGTGAAAATTGTCCCCTCTGCACCAGAACTGATGTGGAGGGAGAGCTGAGGGTACAGAGTGACCACTGACCACCTGGGGCTATTATGATCAACAGATTTTAATTATTGGTAAGGATTTTGTGGATTTTCCTGCATGCACAAATATGAACCTGTGTTGATACTTTGAACTTTAGCCAGAAATGATCCCTTTTGTGGGTGCTGAGCATCAGCTCTGGATTTCTCTGTGTAATGTCCCAGCTACAGGATTCTGTGAACATGTAGATTTAATCCAAATCACCTGAAATACAGAAAAAAATAACAGGAAAAATGTAAAATATCCCGTGCTCCTGTGTGACCAAGGCTTTTACACTGCACCAAAGAACTTTCTCAGTGTGCACTGTTCCAGCTCAGCTAAAAAAGTAACTCATCCTCTCAGGCTCATCTTTAATATCTGAATTTATGTGATGCTGGTTTTCCAGAACTGCAATGTCAACAAGATATCCCAATTTTAGCTCAGGGAATTCCTGGCTATTGACAACAGGAATTGATTTCAGCACAGAACATTGAGTTTTAGAGGCCCTCGAACACGAACTTATCAAAAGAGTTTTGAACCTTTGTTTTTAAACACATCTGATGTCAGGCTTGAGTTGTATCAGCTCCACTTAGGATTGGAAAAATTCTGGTGATTCTTCTGGGTGGGAAACTTGTAAGTGCCACATCCAGCCCAGCAGAGACTCAGCAGTTTGGGACATAGACAGAAATTGCAGGAAATCCAAAACAATTTCCACAGACTTAAGGAAAAGACTTAAAGTAATATTATTTGAGTGGTGAGGCACTGGAATAGGTTGTCCAGAGAGATGGTGGATACATTCCTGGAAGTGTCCAAGGCCAGGTTGGACAGAGCTTGGAGTGATCTGGGATAGTGGAAAGGGAGGAGATGAGGTGGTCTCTAAAGTCCCTTCCAACTCAAACCCTTCTGTGGTTCTGTGATTCCAAAATTTTGGCACAGTGGTCAGTGATGAGGAGATGACATCTCATTCCTAAGGAGCATCAGGGAGCAGGGAACACTCAGCAGGAAAATCTGGGAAGGGCACTGAGGATGTGCATGAGGAAGGGGCTGCTCCCTCTTTGCCCTGTTCCAAACACGGACATGATGAAGGTGATTTTGCTCTCCATGCTGAAAGCAGGAAACAGATGAAATGTTTTGATACAAAGAGAAATTTTCCAGCTCCCCGTGCTGCCACAGCAAGGCAGGAGCTTTTTTGAAGTGAAGCTGGAAGGATTCCTGAGGAACTGGTGGGTGGAGGAGGAGCAGGGCTGGGGTGAGGACACCCCCTGCCATCCCACCCCCATCCCATCCCATCCCATCCCATCCCCATCCCATCCCCTCCCATCCCATCCCATCCCATCCCATCCCATCCCATCCCATCCCATCCCATCCCATCCCATCCCATCCCATCCCATCCCATCCCATCCCATCCCATCCCATCCCATCCCATCCCATCCCATCCATCCCAGGAACACTCAGACACGTCTAATTACACCAACCCCCCTTGTATTGACTTTAGAAATTGTTTCCTGTTAATTAAAGATGTTACCTTTGAAAATCTGCCTTGGCCACATTGAAATGCTTCGCTGTTTGTGCTGAGCTCTAAATGAATGGGGAAGAAATGTTTGTGTTCCAGGCTTTTATTTGTTATTTGGCAAAATTCCTTGAATAAATTAGCAGATGATATCATTAGGCAACACTAGGTATATATTAGGGTACCCAACAGATAATTTAAGTAAATAGCTAATAAGATAAGTGTACAGGGCTCTGTATCTGCACACATGCAGATATTCTATTTGAACTTAAAATACAATTACTTATCAAATGTCTCCATCGGGGCTTCACTCTGTAACAGAGAGAAATTGCTGTGCAGGGCGAGCCCAAGCTGCTCTCTGTATTTTGACTTGTACTTTTGACTTTTTCTTCCTCTGGTAACCCCATTATTTTTGTCCCCACTCAGAGCTCTGACCTGTGCTACACAGAAAGTTTTGAGATGAAGTCATTTCTGGTTTGAGTTACTGGAGAGACTTTAATTCATCCAGCTGTGCCTGCTCAACAACAATCCCAGCATTCAGCATTGACAACACACCATCAGCAAGAGAAATCAAACAGAAAAGGCAGGCAGTGTTGAAAGGAACACTTAAAAACTGCTCTCATTTGTAGAATTTAACATCATCAAAACACTAAATGTAAATATGAGCAGGAGGAAAACGCTATACTCATCAGTCAAGGTATTTCACTGAAAAAAAAGGCTTTTTTTTTTTATGGAATGTTAATGAAAACCCCAAAGGAAATATCATTGAACATACAGGTGCATCTTAAAAAAAAATAAGCTGGATCATTTGCTCTAAAGGACCTTGCATTATAAAATACATGACGTGTTTCCCTTGTTGAATGTATGTTTAAACTCATGTTTTACTAGGAAAAAATCCTGCCATTCCTGGTTTCAAGTACAAGGCAGGAACTCAGTGTGAAAGGGAACAGCTACATTTCAGTTCTAATGGACTCAGAAATCAAACTGAAAGTGTTTCAGGATTTCTGTGTGCAGTTATTCCCTTCAAAATAATTCCTTAAAATGGAATGTAATTAATAAATGTTCAGCCACGTATTATTGAATTGCCATTCCAAAAGAAATAAAGGGGTAAAACATCTTTTGAGGCAGAAAGAGACAAAATATAGATCTGCTAGGTGGTATTCAAGGGTGTAAAAATAATTTCTCTTGGAGGTCTTTTCCTTTTCAATCGATACAGTGCAAAAGAGAGACTGAATTTTTCATCTCCTTCCCTCATTGCCTGAGATGATGCTGGAACTGTCTCTTGGCAAAGGTGATGTTGATCCAGATGGAGCTTTCCTGGGAAGGAAGGGAGATGTTCCTGCTCCTGCCTGTCTGGAGCCAGCACCACACATCCAAGAAGCATTTCCATGTTCAGCTGACATGGGACTGGGCCACTGCTGGAGCTGAATATTCAGATTTTGGTGATGCTCTGGGTGGGAAGCACCAGGAGGAAACAGAGGTGGGCACCCCCTGACTCCCCTTCTTGCTTTGTGGCCTTCCAGTGCATCCTCTGTACACTTTGGTCTGGCAACAGCGATGGAATTTCATTGTAATGACCCGAGGTATAGATTTGATGGCTGACAGTGGCATCTGGTTTTAATTAAAGTGTGAGACCACAGCAATGAGTGCACCCTGACACCTTCAGGGGCTTTACACCAGCATTCCCAAGCCAGCAGCAAAGAGAAGCTGGAAGTGATGTGCTGTTGATCTGTAGCAGCTTTCTGGGAAGAACCAGCCTGACCCAGCAGTTCCGAGCTGTGTTCCCACTTTTCCTGCTCATGTTGCATCTTGCAGCTCACGTTGGCACCCCTTGGCAGGCCAGGGATGCCCTCCGAGGTGTTAAACAGACACGTGCCTTTAAGCTGCTCTTTTTTTCACTTCAGATTTGGCATAAATAAATTTCATTTGTTTAACTGCCTTTTAAGTACAGAAGGAAGAATTCCGGTAGTCGGACAGGCAAGAAAAATAGCGATTGAAGATGCAAATCACTGCTTTTCCCTTTAAACAACACACACTCTCTGCTGCCTGCATTTCCCCAAAGATACCGCTGCAGCTACACATGGTTGAAGTCTGTTTTACCCTTCTATAAGGCAATGTGACAAATGATTTAGGGGGAAGTAATCTCTAATCAGCAGAACTTCAGACCGCACGGCCCAGAATTATTGTCAATTTAATTCCGTCTCCCCGACACAAAACTCTGAAGTGTTTCTTGCCGTTGAAGTTTTGCAGCTGAATAATAAATAAAAGAGGGTGCAGTACAAGTGCTGCATAATGTAATTGTAGGCTCTTTGTTCTTGTCAATCAGCCTGAACACGAGTTAAGTCGTGGTGGATGTCACCATGATCACATCCAGAGCGGGCGGCTCCGAGTTTGGGAACGGGCGTCTCCGCCGAGGAAGTTCCTTTAATAAAGAGGAGTGAGGAGAAGGTTTCAGGTGCTTTATAAAACTTTGACTTCCCTCCCACTGCCAGGCAAGAAAGCACAATAATGCATGCATGAATTGCCAATAAATCAAAGGCCTGCTTTTTTTTTAATTCCTATTTTGACATGTACATACATAGCATTTTTAAGAGATAGCTCCAAGGTAGCTTCTCAGTCCTTGATCAGATCATGAATTTAATTAATTCAGTGTAGACATGTCATAGATTTAAACCCTTTAGAATTACATTTTTAATACAGATCTAACATTTAATGTCCTTTTTCATTTTTTTCTCGCCGAGTAAAAAAAAAATCCTTTAATACTCTGGTAGCAATTTTTTTCCTCTTATTATGAGACCGTGCCTCCTTCCTAATTATGTGGCTGCAAATTATTTACTGTAGTTTTAAATTAAGGAAGGAGACAAGTAATCCAGTGTAAAAAACACTGTTCCAACTTCAAGAAGAAATGAGTGTATATGTTTAATTTCTCTTTAGGCATCCAGCTGTACAGTCACTGTATAATGGAAGGTTTGAGACAAAATGGTCCCCCACCACCTTACCTCCGTGTAATGCAATTTAGCTTCATTAAATTACTGGAGGGCCAGTTACTTAAGCAGAATATTGATTTTCAGTCTGGGCCATGTTTAACATAATTCTGCGTAGGCAACAGCTAATTCTGCATTTGAATCTCACACCCTAATGGAATTACACGAGGTGGCTGACCATGGGCAAGGCAGGGCTGGGCTGGGGGCTTTAACCCTTCCTCCTCTTCCTCTCCTGCTCCTGCTCCGTGGCTCCACATCAAAAGCCACGGTGACAAATTCCTCGATTCTTGCGCCGAGCTGCCGCCTTTCATCTGGGCATGTGTAGCCCCGAGCTAGGTTTTGGTACCGTGAAATATCTGTGGGGCTGTTTTCCTTCAGCAACCTCTAGCCTGGTCTGTGTGGCACCAGGAACCACGTGGAATAAGGGATTTCCTCCAGTTCCCAACCCCAAACACCATCTCCTAGACCTCACAATTAAAGGATGGGTTTTTGCTTTTAATTAAAACCTGGTAAAATGAAGCAAGGCTTTTGGCAGGAAAGTGTGTTCATCCCATCGCTGGCTTGAAGGCTGGTCATTATTTTTATTTATTATTCTGTTTAATGATGAGATACAGTTTACAAGCCATTGAATAATCATAATTTCAAATGGTTCCCTGTGAGTTATAGTTTGTCAGTGTCTTAGAATTTAAATGGTGTGTGGGGAGAAATCGTGGTTATCGCCCACATTAATGGGGGCCTGGGTGGAGGGGGCCTGATGCTGCCTCAGTGGGTTTGGGATTTCCAGTAGTGGGGTGAAAGAGGCTCTCACAGGCCTCAATTTCAAGAATCTCTGCCCACTGGAATCCCCTAAATTAATCAAAATAGCAAATGGAAAATACCATTGATGATGGTTTGTAGTTTTTAAATCTAACAGTTAAATTGTCCTCTTAGTTCTCAGACCCTGGAGGATAAAGTATTTCATCCTTCCACAACTACAAACACAGTCCCAGCTTGGTTTGGAAATTTTGTGCAGAGGTGGGTTCATAAGAACATTTTCTTTCCCAGAAATGCTGCTACATGGCAGAGAATTGCTCCAGGGCATCTTAAAATGTTAGCTGGGAAGAGTCTTCTGCTTTAAATGAACTTATTACGGCCACTCCTCTGCATTCAGCTTGTTTTCCACTCAGGTCCCCACAAATAAATTGATTTTTAAAGTTCTTGCTGTGTCGTTTATGCAGCAAAGGGTTGGGTTCATGCCTAACTTGAGTGCTGTGCCCCTTGCTGTTGAATCCAGGGAGAGGAGAACAATTTGGGAGCAGCACCTGGGTTTTGCTCCACCCTGCCCATGTTTAGACAGGGACATTTGGGGAGGAAAAGGATCATCAAATCCAACCATTCCCAGCACTGCCAAGGCCACCACTGCCCCACGTCCCCAGGTGCCACACAGCTTTTAAATCCCTCCAGAGATGGGGACTCCCCCACTGCCCTGGGCAGCTGTGCCAGAACTTTACAACTCTTTCCATGAAGAATTTTTTCCGATCTAAACCTCCCCTGGTACAACTTGAGGCCATTCCCCCTTTTACTGGGGATTCCCAGGCAGCCCTGTCATGGATCTGGTCGTGGATTCCTGGTTTTGGTGGAGGCCTGGGGTTTTGCAGAGCCTGCTGCTGCCATCAGCATGCACATCACAGCTGGCCAGGCCACGCTGCTCAAGTTAATTCCTCAGGACTTGCCTCTCACATGCTCTTCCCACCTTCCCTTGGAAGTGCAGTGCTGCAGCCAGTGATCACTCCCATAGCCTGGGTGAAAATATGCAATATGCAAACCCAATTTGTCATTGGGAGTCAATAGCTGGCGCCAGGTGTATTACTTAGCATCCTGTCGGGAATCTGGCCTGTCAGCTGATGGATAACTGTGCTTTCTCCTGACTTTGAGCCCTGTTTTCTCCCTGCCACAGCCCCTGGTTGCCCTGATCTTTACATTTCACAGCTGGAGAAGGTCTTGCTCCCTTTCCTGTACCCTGGAGCTTCCTGTGCTGCCACATTTCTCCCCCCAAAATGAGGATGTGGAGGATGAACCCACGGATTAGCCATGGGGGAAAGCACAGGGCAGGAGACACCTGTGAAGGACCAAATTCAATTATTTGTCTCTTCAGTTTTCCCTTGTTTTTCCACCATTTCTAACCCATGGATCCCAGGGCAAGGAGCTCCATTGGTGCCAGAGAAGCTCCTTCCAGGAGATGTTCACCCCTCCACACAAGGTAGCAGGATCTGGCCACATATAATTAATACAAATATGTGCATAATTTAAAGCTGCCCCAGGAAAGCCTTAAATTACATGATAACCATGCAGACACTGGCCTAGGAAGGAAAACATGGGGAGTCTCTATTAGTGAAATTAATTATATGTAAGATTGTCTTCAATAACCATGTGGGAATGATTAAGTAATCAGTCAAATAAAAGATTTAATAACAAATTCCCTATCAATTATCCATGAACACCCAGTAAAAATTAAGTAAAAATCATTTTCGACGCATTAATTTTAACATTAACAGTGCTGAAAATATTGTAACATAATTAAGTGTAATTTCTTGTAGCAAAACACACTCATAACAGCAAAATAAACAATCCAAGGAAGAGTATTTCCTGAGGAAAACTAGCAGCTGGAGATGGGTGGTGGCACAAGGAGGTTTGGATGAGGCCAGCTGGGATGAGAACCAGAAGAATGTGGGAAATGGGGTTGTGGTGGCCATGCCCAGTGTGAAGGTCACAGCTGTCCCTGTCCTGCTGTCCAGACACTAAAAAGTGAAGAAAATCAACACCTCAGGTCTGCCAAAAGCAAGGATGCAGTAACCTGGGGGTCTGGAATAAATTGGGCTGCACCCCAAACCCACCCAAACACAAATGCTGCATTGGATGTCTCTAACCTGGCCTTTCCTGCAGGATTGCTTTGGTCTATCTGCACCTTGTTTGTCCTTTTTTAGGCAATCATTCCTTTTATTTTTTGGGCTGATAGATTCACTTTATCACCACTACCCTCCACTGTCCCGCTGAGGATGGGACTCAGCTCATTTATATCAGGATTCCAAGAGCTGCGTGTCCATTTCAGGTTTCACATCCAAGGTATTTCTGTGGTTGATGGGGGGGAAGGGGATATTTTAGCCACTTCTTTAAAAATGAAATTAATTGTCCTGTGGAAGTATCTACTTCTCCTTATGTTTTAGATGACTGACTTTCACTAGAAATCGAAATTTTTGACGTTGAGTGAAGGTCAAGGTGAAAAGAAGCATCTGAGAGAGTGGCCCAGAGCTCAGTGGTGTCGATGAGAACATTTCTATTAACTTGAGTAGGTTTTAAACACGCTCAAGCTGCAATTTCCTAAAGGTGAAATGCTCTGGCTGTGCTAGAGGCAGAGCAATTGTGGGCTGCATTAACAATCCATCTGGCCTGGCTGAGAGCTGGGATGAATCCCTGGCAGCACCCAAGGCCAGGCGGGACACGGGAGCTTGGAGCAACCTGGGAGAGTGGAAGGTTGGAAACAGGTGACTTTAAGGTCCCTTCCAACCCAAACCATTCCATGGTTCCATAAGGACAGGGGGATTTTCCTTGTCTGTTTCCCCATCTCCAAAAAAAATCTGCATCTCCAAGACTTCCCGAGCCCCAGGTTGTGTTTAACAGCCTGTGAAGGACCATCCACACTGCAGAAAGTGTCCAGAGGCAAGGAAAACAACCCAGAGCAGCCAGAGTGTTTTGTTTGGCCTGCACTGCATCTGGTTTTCCCCCCATAGAAACATTAAAATAGTGGGATTTGATCTAAGCATTCCTGTGCAACTAAGAAGGAGCAACTTTCTGTGAGGTCCTTTGCAATGAGAGCCCATCAAACCAGCTCATAGATGCTGTGAGGGTTAGATTTTATTCCTAGATAACCAGGGAATGTGTAGAAACAATTGGGAGTGAAAGATTTGACTTCTCAAATGAGAAAATAAATTGCTTTTAAAAAATGTGCTTACTAGGGACAAAGAAAGAAAATAATAATAAAATAAAAACATTCCTTATTTTTTCAGATTTGAGCAATCTTGCAATAATTCTGTAATAGTTCTTTCTGTATTTCTCATAAACCCACAGTTTTCTTTGGATTTAGGATACAGCTGGGTGAAAAAAAGGACACGTAATGAATATGTTTTTGTGCTGTTACCACAATGTTTGCTGCCACATCAGGGCTCTGCACATTCTGTTTTTCCAAAACCAAACTGAAAACTCCGTTCATTCCTCTCACAGCAAATGCTAATTAGAAAGGAATTGACATCTACTTGGACTTGCAAAACGTTATTTATTTGCAATATTCTGTGTGCAGCGGCTCACATGGTAATTGTGCTTCTGAGCAATAGTTAATTAGTCCAAATTCTGGAGTTATATTCCTGTTCTACTGAGTTGTTTGGAGGGCTCGAATCTAGAGAGGGCTGGAATATTTTCAGCGAGGGTTTCTCCTGAAAAATAATGGGGGTTTTCTTTTTTCTTTTTATCAAAATCTGAGAAATAACCTGCCAAACCAATCATTCCTTCCCAGGAGCCTTGCAGAAGGCCTGGATGTTAATTGCATTTAACCTAGAACAGCAGAGCAGGGGGTTTTTTTCTTTTTTTTTTTTTTCTTTATACAATAACTAATATGTAAACTACTGTTGCACTTTGAAATTACTTTCACTTAAATTCTATTATTGGAGCTCCGCAGTGGAAGATATCCAGGGTCCATTTCATTAAAAAAGACTAATTACACTGGAAGCGTGCAACGTACCCGCCAATCTTCCTGGAAGGACTGGAAAATGAGCATTCCAGAGATACAGCACACTTATTTGTCCTGGCATCCCTGGGAAAGGCTTCTATGAGGATGCAGGGAAGGCCAGAAATGAAATTCTGATTGGTAATGAAGGGGCACTTCTTCTTTTTTTTTTTTTTTTTTTTTTTTTTTTTTTTTTTTTTTTTTTTTTCTTTTTTCTTTTTTTTTTTTTTTTTTTTTTTTTCTCTCCCCCATAATTGCAGGAATTTACATGGATTGGCTGACAGCTAAGGCAGTGGAAATATCTCGCTTATAATTTCCACTGATAAAATAACACGAAAAAACAAGGGAGAAAAGGCAGCTCTGCCACACCAGACCAGAACATGCTGTGACACCCTAATATTCTCTATATTTATTTATACAGACAGCCTGGAAACTCCATAAATTTTCTGGGGGAGCCTCACAATAAAAACACACCTTGTGGAATCAAAATATAAACTGGCAAGCTGATCATAGGGTGGATTGGAAGATAACAACAACTGTGTAATGTTCCTGTAGGACACTGCCACATCCCTCTGGTTTGGGAAACCAGTTTGGGAAACCCAGCATCCATCAGCAGCACTGCCTGGGAGGCAGCACTGGGAAGGATAAAGGGTTTTACTGGGATTTGCTGCTCCATCCACAGAAATTCCTATTTTTGAACTCTGGTTTGGTGGGTTTGGAGCTTTCTGGAGAGTGAGGAGCACTGGGAACAGGCTGTGTTGTATCCCATGGGAAATGGTGGTGGCTGAGCTGAGCTGGTGTGGCTTTGGTGGTCACCAGGCAGCTTTGGCCTGAAGCCCTACCCTTTCTGGGGGAGCTGCTCTGCTCACAGGCATTTCTCCCAGCTCTTTGGAAAGGTTTAATTAGTGATAGGGTGAGTCCAGTCCTTATCAACACTCAAATACTTGGGATTGAAGCTCTGGAATGGTGGGGAAATGCACCAATTACACTGAAATTAATGAATGTGTTACAACTAACTTGATTTAAATTTATTTTTTTTTAGCTACTTTGACTGTTCTGTTCATGTCACTCTTGGAGCAGGATGAGGGTAGCTGTCTAAAATTTTTCGAGTGACATTGGACTTTGTGTCATCACTGTCATAAATTCTGCTGCCAGCTGCTGGGTTCTTGCTCAGGGTTTTGACCCTGGAAGTTTCAAATCTTGAGTGGCAGTTGCAGTGACACAGCAAATGCACCCTCACAGGTTTGGGAAATATTCCTGGTTTCCATGTAAAAACGCAGTGCATTTTTGTCTGCCAAGGAATCCCAGAATTCCAGAATGGGGCAGGTTGGAAGGGACCCCAGGAGGTTGTCTGGTCCAGCCTCCCTGCTTCAGAAATATGATTATGGGAATTACTGCTTCCCTGCTCCCTGGGACAAGTTTTCCAGCGGTTTTATACCACCAAAAGCAATTTCTCTCTCTCTGTGGGAAGGGCTGGAGCCCACAATGGAGCTGGCCCTTTCCCAGCCTGGGGAAAGAGGAAGAGCAAGGCTGAGGATGCCAGGGTTGGTAAGTCCAGGCCCAAGGGGTGCCAGGGTTTGGAACCTTCAGCTTGACTTGCTGTGCCAGCCTCTCCCTGCCAGAAGCCACGGCAGGAGTGAGAAGAATGCTCAATTCTTCCGTCTCACACGTTTCTGCATCCATGAATTTGACATCAGAGCAATCCCAGTGCTTTGCTCCCCCCGTTGGGAGAGTGAAAAATAAACACTTAGCACAAGGAGCAAACCCATGGACACGCAGAGGTTCTGGTCCTCGAGTTAGGGCCATTAAAACACTGCAAAAACATATGTGACACACTGGTTTGTGTTTCATTAGCAAAGTGTTCCTGCCAAAAACGTCAGACCTTTAGAACCTGTTGGTACTAAAACTGCAGCTGACCTTGTGCTGTACCAAAATAATTCCTGATTCTGTAATCCATCTTGTGTAAACAGTTTTATTTTGCCCTGGATGTAAAAAATCAGGGAGTTCTGGGCTGGAATTGTGCCTTGCAGGAGCCCATGGCCATGCTGGATGGGAAGGAGGACAGGAAAATGGGACGCAGCTGGGAAATGTTCAGTGTGGAGTGATGGAGTTTGGGTTTGGCTCTGTGATGGGAGATGGGATGAGGTCTTCCTGACATGGGTCTCCTTCAGGCACCATGAAAGAGGAAATGAAAACTCAAAATAGAAATTGAAAATTGAAAATGAAAAATTGAAATTTCTATTCATTATCTCCGGGTGCTTCTATGGAAAGTAAAAGATTAAACTCTGCTTGTAGCAGGAAATAAATTTGATGCAGGAAGAGATACTGGGGTGGGAGGATTTTTATGTGCTCTGTAAGACCAGGATATAGAAATGTCCATGTCCTCTACATTACTGAAATAGTAATGATGATGATGATGATGATGATGATGATGATGATGATGATGATGATGATGATGATGATGATGATAATAATAATAAT